>JZKD02S2406387.1:512850-530035 GCA_000966675.3 Picea glauca | reverse complement strand
ACCTAAATCACATTTGTTTTAAGTTTTAATGAAAAACCCTCTAAAATTCTATGTCTTACAAGTGTCATTCATCCCCCATGGTTCTCCCAAAATTATTTCCCCCCTTTATTTATTTTATTTTATTTTATTTATTTATTTATTTTTTTAAAAACAACTCAAAAAGGTAAATGCACTAAGCATCTTTTCATTATATTTTTAAATTCATATATATATATTTTTTCTTTTATACTACCATTAATTAACTAATTAAATTCTTCTTTTCAAATTTACAACCATCTATTTGAATTAATTTCTTAGTCTTTTTATTTTACCCTACACACTTTATGAAGACTCAAATCATAGCTTAAGTGGGTTTTTTTTTTTCTTTTTTGTTTAATTTTATTATTAGCACATGTATTGTTAGTGCTAGCTAGTAGGAAATGAAATTTTAACGTTATTTGAATGGCAAAGCTATTGTGAGCTAGAATATACTGGCATTGTTATTAGGAGATGGTTAAGTCTTGACTAATATGTTAGGGCAAAGTAGTACCTTCACTAAAAAGATAAATTATCGAGCTTATCACTGGGGAATGAGGAACGACCTTATGTATGTAATTAAGGAAGGAATTACTTTATGAATTCAATTAAAGAAGGAAATTCTTTAAGTATTTAATTAAGGAAGGAAGCTCCTTGTATTAGGTGGAGGTTGCCAATCATATGGGTAATGAATATTTAATGTATAGTCTTGAATTATGTTTTTTTTTTTTAAGGTTAGACTAGAAAAATTTCCCTAGAAGAGTTTTCTGACTTAGGTCTCAAATTCTGAACTGGCAACACTTGGTTAGGGGATTTGTTTAAGGATTTATTAAGATGTTGATGTCTTAGGGCTATCTAGGTTGATTCCTTCATCCACATCAATGCAACGTGCCCTTCAATATGCACCATGTGCTCCAAGGGTGCCACTCGCCTCGTTCGTTTCCTTTGTGCGACGTGCCCTTTAGGATGCACCACATGCTCCAAGGGTGCCACTCGCTTCTTTTGTTTCTTTTGTGCGACGTTCCCTTCAGGATGTACCACGTGCTCCAAGGGTGCCACTCGCCAACTGGATTGATTTGTAGACATCTATAACCCCTGGAGTCAACACTCCGCCAGGTGAACTTGTGGGAGACTAAGGGTTCTAAGGAATAAGGCCCCCGCCTTATTGCGCGCCCCTTAGAATAATCATGAGCGACTGTTGCAGTCTGCCGTCATGGAATCGTGGATCCTCTTGAACTAGGTAATCATTAAACTACAGTTTGAGCCACGACGGGAGTGCTAGTAGGTGGTTGCAGGGCTGCTATCCACCCCTCTCCCTCAACCTCTCTAGAAATTGTGTGTGGCCCCTTTACTCCATATGTGAGTCTAGTCGACAAGATACCATCAGAATGCGTCATCAACAATGATGTCATAAATGTCAACATCAAATCATGAAATCAATGAAATATCACAGTAAATAAATCAACCCAAATAGCACACTCCCTGACTCAATCCAGAGTCCAAGGGGGTTCTACTGATGCCTCTGCATCCTCAAGGTCCAAAACCCTGCACACTCAATACAACTGAGTCAATAGCACCTGTCTACATCAAATAGTAAAACATCATGTCATCTATCATAACGCATCATAATCGAGTATAAATGTTTTAACATCAGAAAAGTCCAGATCACTTGCAAGCAAGTGTCCTCAAATAATAAGTGTTCTCAGTATGCCAGAGCGGGTTGTTACACCCCAACACATGAGTGGCCTGTTGCAGAAAGACCCAATAGTGCCTACAGCTGGGAGGAATGTATGACATTAGAATCCAATTGGTTTAAATTATTATTAAATATACGTCCTCTATTTATATGTATTTACACTACTAATTACATGAATTTATGTGCTTAAATATTGTAATGTTTTAGTGAATAGATATGCATTTATAATATGAATGTTATCATAAATTTTGTATGAGTTTGCATGTAAATTTTGTATTATATGATAGGGAAAAAAACCTTGTATCGTATTAGAGTTAATGGTATGAGTTTGTATGACATTTTTAATGTAAAATTTGCATGATATGTTAGGGTAAAATAGTTATATGGTATCAAAGTTAATGGTAAGGTTAAATTATGGAAATTAGAGAAAATGTTTGAGTGCCCCTCCATCCCATTTGATAAAACAGGTATTCCAATAGAGTATGAACACCATTAGTACCCACTCAAATGACTAGATCACATATCAATACACTGATGTTTTTACATGCTAAAACCCTTGTGGGGAAGCATCCATGGCCCCAACCAATATGGCTACTTGAAGCAATTTATCACAATCAATCATCAGAAAATGAACCTCCATGCTATTTAAATAGAGATCACGGACTAAATGGGTGTTAAGATACATATCAATGTAGTTGTTAAGATCGAGAATAATATGATCCATTGGATCAATCTATGTTAGGAACATATCATGATTGTCATCTTACCTAACTACAAATTCATACTAATGCAAACTAAATAAACACACTAAGAAACACACCTTTTACCTAATGACACATTAGACCAAGTTGATCTTAACTAACTCCTAGGTTTCTAAATATCATAACATCCCTCCTTAAGAACAACTTGGGATATGATTGAAGGATTTATAAAGGTGACACAATAGGAGAAGGAAGGATGAATTAGAGCCTATTCCCAATTAATAACAACTTACTGAACTCCTAACATAGATCAAATTTTGGATGATCCAGGTGGATATTAGTGGCCACCCACCTTTTCCAACTCACTCAAAACAATTTTTCTGACAATTTTGACAATTTACTACTTTTAGCAGTTTTAACTTATGGGACCATTTTGAGGGCCTAAATGAAGGTTTTTCAAGATCAATATTCTCAATGATAGTCGAAGGAATAATTGATCCCACAAAATGAATATCCTCGATGATACCTTTCCAAAGGGATATCGTGAGCCTAGAACAGAGATCGTATGAAAAAGTTATGACCCCGTGAAGTTGATGTACTGACTTATCCAAATGGGGCCCACATAACTTTTGGTGCTTCATCTCCTAGGGTTAGGTTTTTGGATGTCTAAAGTTTTTGACATTCCTGTTTATTATAAAAAGTCTTTTAGATCCTTATTTTAATGATCTTCGTGCAAATGCGAGTAGCCATCACATCTCTTCTTAGAGATAAGTTGCCACCATTCTAGCAAGTCTTTCACTCTATATTTTTATAGTCTTTGTACATTTCTTTCGTTAATAGAAATCGTGTATTACTGTATCTTTTTTTTTTATGGTTGCATGTCTGATACATTTTTGTTATATTATTGGATATCCATGATATCTTTGTGCATTTCTTTATTATATCTCCACTCTCATTTCGTGCCGAAAATAATCTAGATCAATGGTATTAGAGAAGGATTCTCTGGATCGTTTTCTCAGTACATGTCCCTGACGAGGTCTGAGTATATCAAGTTGGGTCTCAATATTGTCTCTCTTGAAGAAAATATCTCTCACACTCCCAAGAGACCCTCCATGGAGGAAGAAAAAAAAAAGGATGGAGCAAATGATTCTATCAATCTGTTGCTTAAGAAAGTTCTCACACGAAAAAGGGAAAAAATGATGGAGAATTGTTCCCACATCCATCAACACCTTCCAATAGAAACAAATGCATATTCATCAAACAACCACTTTGGAAGAACCTCTCCTTTCAAGGTACAGGTTAATTTTGATATTCCTGTATTTGAAGGTCAGATAGATGCGGATGCCCTAGACAAATGGTTAAATCTGCTTGGAGGTTATTTCTTTGTTCAAAGTTTTTCCGAAAAAGAAAAGATCACCTTCACTCTCCTTAAGGATCTCCCCCATGTCAAACATTGGTGGGAAAATTACTGGGAGAAAAGTTCCACAGAAGAGTCTGGAATATATGGGGTCGAGCCCACTTTGGATTTTTTTGTGGATGCGGTAAAGGAACAATATTACACTGTTGGAAACTATGAGGACCAGTACATGAGATGGACCACACTGCGGCAAGAGAGGGGCCAAGCAGTTTTGGATTTCACCAATACCTTCCATACCTTGTGCACTAAGTTGGGTATCAAAGAATCTAAGTGACATTTGGTTCTGAAATATTGCAGGGCTCTACATAGATACATCCAAACTGAAATGGATTTTTTGGATATCTCATCACTCGATGATGCATATCGATATGCTATTAAAATCAAGAAGAAATTTAGGCACCAAAACAAACGATAGTTTGGATATACAAATATGTAACAACCAAAGTATGAGAAAGACGACCTTAACAAACAACTTCCAGAAAACCAGTCTAAGCCACAGAAAAGAAAGGTCACGGGAAGACGAAGAAGGACACCAGAAAATGGTGTGATTTCCAAAAAATGCCTTGACACAACATCGATGAATGTCTCTCAAAAAAATCATTGGTGGCCAAGATCAAAGACAAGGAGCTGAACCTTGATTCAAAATCTGATTATGAAAATACTGGTAAAAGACATATCATCGACGTAGAATCCACTGCTATTGTCCCGACCACAACAATTCAACTAGAAGAACCGATAGATCCTGAAGAGGGGGGCACCTTTTTCATTCACATATGTGGGTGAAGGGGACCCCACTTCATTTTATTCTTGATAGTGGAAGCCATAAGAACCTCATCTCAACATAGGTCATCCAACAGTTGGGATTGTCGACAACACCACACCCACAACCATACAACATCGAGTGGCTTCGCTAAGGATGAGATCTCTATGTTAGCCAAGAGTGTTGATTGTCATATGGCATTCAACCATTCAAGGATGAGGTATTATGTGATGTTTCCCCACTGGATGCATGTAATGTTCTCTTGGGCAACCATATATGTGGAAGCGCCATGATGTTTATGAGTCTTGACCTCACAGTGTCATTGTTTCTCTGGGGAATCATCTCTACATAATACCAGAGGTAGTTCTGACTATTGCTCCACCTAAATAATGCCGCAAGGTAGTATATCATACTAAAAAATTCAGCTTCTTCACAATTTGTTCAAAAGGTGAACAAAAGGATACTGCAACCACTAAAGCCTCATCCCAAGCACCTTCTATCCTACAGAAGCAGGTCGAAAAGATTGCAGAAAAGTGTAAATATTCTTTCTTCACATAGGCATCTCATGTAGCTATACTGGTTAAAAATTTCCAACCCTTCCATCCACATGTTCGTGAAAACCTTCAACAAGCTAAGGAGCACAACTTCCCCAACAAGGCAAGTAACTCATAAAGATGCAAATTCAACAAACGTTTTTCCCTCTCCCCCGGGAACCCAACGCAATCGATACCATTTATTCCTAAGGATGGGGGATTGATCTAGGTATATATCAGTGGCCACCCATCTTTTCCAACTAACTCAAAATAGTTTTGTGACAATTTTGGCAATTTACTATTTTTAGTAGTTTTAACTTCCGGGGCCATTTTGAGGGCCTAAATGAAGGTTTTTCTGGATCAATATTCTCAATGATATCTGAAGAAATGATTGAGACCCCAAAATTAATCTCCTCTATAATACCTTTCCAATGGGATATCGTGCGCCTAAAAAAAAGATCGTATGCAAAAGTTACGACCTTAGGAAGTTGATGTACTGACTTACCCAAACGGAGCCCACATGGCTTTTAGCACTTCATCTCCTAGGGTTAGGTTTTTGGATGTATAGGGTTTTTGACATTCCTATTTATTGTAAAAAGGCCTTCATAGACTCATTATAATGATCTTCTTGCGAATGCGAGTAGTCATCACATCTCTTCTCAGAGATAAGATGCCACCATTCTAGTGAGTCTTTCACTCTGTATTTTTACAGTCTCTATACATTTCTTTAATTAATATAAATTGTGTATTACTATATATATGAGTTTATGGTTGCATCTTTGATACATTTCTGTTATATTATTGGATATATGCGATATCTCTCTACATTTATTTATTATATCTTCGCTCTCATTTCGTGCCGAAAATAATCTGGATCATTGGAAAACTTCACTTTTGTAAGAGAATTTGTGAAATTTTCTTTAACTTTATCTTTTGTAGGGAATAAGAGAACTTGAATAACTCTATCATGAATGAGATTTATAAATGAACTATATCTTTGGTGAGCTTGATGACACTCTGATTATCGAACTAAAGGGTGGTCATATGATACTATTATAATCCAAACTCTAAAAGGATCTGTCAATGCCACAAGTCTTCATGAATTGCATTAACCACTAATTGATACTCTTCTTATACTGAAGAAAGATAAATATCATGTTGTTTCTTATAGGCCCAGGTGATAGGTCATGAATCAAGGTTGAAAACATAACCTGTAGTAGAATTTTTATCATCAGGTTTACTGACCCAATATGAATCAGCGAAACCAACCAATAAAGGATCCCTCCTTGGGTTGTAATGTATCCCAAATTGAACTATACCCCATACATACCAAAGTATTCTTTTAGCTAATTTCCAATGGATTTCATGGGGTGTTTTCATATACTAGGAAACAAGACATGGAAAAAACAAAATACCAGGATGGGTATGAGTCAAATATAAAAAAGGATACAAACTAACTAATGGTACAAATTGGAATCAACTTTGGGAGAAGTATAGGTGGCAACAAGTTTGAATCCAATCTGGAAGGGAGAAGTTGTTGGTTATAATCTTCCACGTGAAAGATGTGAAGAAGGTCACAAGCATATTTAGCTCAGGGAAAAAATATTCCTTATTTGGTTTGCAATACTTGGAGGCCGAGGAAATAATGAAAAACTCCTAATTCTGTCATTTCAAATTTATTTATAAGGATGGATTTCACATGGTTTATAAGTTTAGGGTCACTACAAGTGAGGATGAGGTCATCAACATAAAGAACAAGTATTATCAGATGGATTTCTACTTTATTGGTATAGACATTAGGGTCATAATGGCATATAGAAAAGTCGGTGTCAAGACGAAAGTTGCCCATTTTGGCATACCAAGATGAAGAAGATTTCTTAGTACCATAAATATATTTATTAATGTGAAAAATAAGGCTGGATTCATTATGGACATAACGAAGAGGTTTCTCCATGTATATTTCTTCTTGCAAATCCCCATGCAAGAAGGCGGATTTGAAATCCATCTGATGGACCTCCCATTTATGTGTGGTGGAAAGGGAAAGAACAAGGTAGATGGAATTCATTTTGGCTATGGGGGAAATGGTTTCATTGTACTAAATTATTTCAACTTGAGAGAATCATTTGGAAACTAACCGGTCCCTGTGTCTTTCAACACTTTCATCTCATGCATACTTAGTTCTGTATACCCATTTACATATGCAATTTTTTCTTCCTTTCAGAAGAGGTATACGATCCCAAGTATCATTTGTTTTTAAAGAGAGATACTCCTCATTCATTGTGGTATCCCAATCTAGATGAACTAAATCTTCTGCAACTGTCTCTGGATCATGAGTCTCTAAAACTTGAAATAAAAGAGAAGAGGCTCACTAGAACTATGAACACGTTCGATGTTGATATGAAGGAACACTGGAAAGATCACCAACTTCTTCTCAAGTTGAACAAACCAATCTGGGAAGTTGTGGTGATGGTGCAGGTTCTTGTTCAATGGACTCATTTGGAGGAAGGTGAATAGGTGGAGGTGGATTTTTATCCTCATTGTCATCATTTGAAGAAAAATAAACCTAAATAGGAACAAAATATGGCACAAACAATGGAGATGGCTCACAGGATGAAGAAGGCAGGGATGTTAAATTAAGCTCACAGGCCAAGAGATTTTCATCAAATTTAACATCTCTTATAATAATAATTTCATTAGAATGAGGTTGAAGAAGTCTCTAACCTTTGACATCTTCAAAATATCCAACAAAAATACACTTTTCACGTTTAGGTTGTAAATATTTCCTCTTCTCATCAGGAATGTTATCCCATGATACACTACTAAATACATAGAATTGGCCTACATCAGATTAATTTTATTCCATTCTTCTTCCAGTGTTATATTTTTAATAGACTATGTGGGAGTGCAATTTACTATGTAATTTTCATAATTAACGGGTTCCACCCAATAATTAAGACTTAGTCCCTTATATTGGATCATACAATTATCCATTTCTTTTAATGTGCGATTATTTCCCTTCGCAAAACCATTTTGTTGTGTTGTATATGGAATAGTGTTTTTCATTTGGATGCCTTGTGCAGTGTAGTAAATTGTAAAATTGTTGTTCACATATTCCCCTCCATTATCTATTCTTAACCTTTGAAGTTGTTGTCCAAATGTTTTTTCTACAAGAACCTTGTAGGCCAAATACTTGTCGAACACTTTTCTCTAAAGTTTTAAGATGTAAAACCAAGTGTGTCTAGAGAAGTCATCAATGAAAGTTAAGAAATACTTGCACCCAAAAAAAGAATGAGAATAAAGAGGACCAAAAAAGTCAATGTGAACAAGTTTTAAAAGGTTCGAGGTGTGCCAAGAGGAATTCTTGTCAAAACTATCCCAATGATGGTTTCCAAGAAGACAACTAGCACAAACACCATCTCTGCAAGAAACAAGATGACGACTAGTCACCATATTTTGATTACACAGTTGCTACAATGAATGCTAGTTTAGATGACCAAACCGCTCATGCCAAAGTTTTTTCAAGTCATCGTAAGAGAAACAAAAATTCATGGAAAATATGATGAACCAATGTTTTCAAACTTGTACAACCTGTTAATATCATCAACAATTCTAGTTGTGAGGACATGCTTAGGATATTTTAAATCATTAATTACAACTTGGTGAGGTGAAAACTCTATGGTTTTACCTTCACCTGAATAAATGATTTGATATATGAATAAAAATTTGGATGAAAGACTTGGAACACATAATACATCATTGAAATGACCATTATATACATGAACTCTTCTAGACCCTACAACACTAAGAGATCTATCATCACCAACAAATATTTGCTTGTTTTTACACTCATTTAGAGTAGAAAATATGGCTTTATCCTTAGTCATGTCATAATATACTCCATAATCAATAATACACTCATAAGAATAATAAGTATAAGTTTCATTGAAGGAGAAACCAAAATCAGAAAGTGCATGTCCATTAGAAGAAAAAGAAGAAGAATCAATACCAATGTTGTCCTTCTTCATTGTTGCTTCTATAGATTCCATGTTCTTAAAACATTTGGACTCCACATGACCATATTTCCCATAAAAATTACAATGTGTTCTATTCTTCTTAATTTTATATTTTGCTCCTTTGTCACTATGAGGAGCAAAAGTTGGCTGAGGAATTGGGACCCTTGTTTTTCCTGTTGTTATGGCAAGGATGTTGATTCTTGGGATTCTTGGATTTATCTTTTTGTTGAGCCACTAAGGATTTGTTGGAGGTACCTGCAATGCTGATTACTCCAAGTTTCACAAGTTTATCTTTATTTCTAATCAAAGCATCGCGAAAGGACTCAAGAGAGGGATTTTGGTAAGCACTCCCTAGAGCTTCTCTGGTGGCATAAAAGGTAGATAAAAACACATAATATGAACTACCAATCTTAGAAATAATAATATAGATGCATTTTTCTTCCTCCATATCTATTTTATAGTTTTAAACTCGGAAAAATAATCTTCAATGCAAGGAAAATCATTGGGACTTAAACTCATTAATTGATTTTCTATTTGGTGGGCTCGAATAATATTCTGTTTACCAAACACAACTTCAATATTTTCCCAAGTTTTATTTGGGCCATCAATTCCTTGAAGATGTAACCTTAAATCAAGAGATATGGAAATTCTGATTAGTCCACATGCTTCATCACTCTTATTATCCCATTTGACATTATTTTCATGATCACTAGGTTACAGTTCTTTTCCCAAGGTAATCCAGTACAATCCTTTACTTCTTAATACATCCTCCATATGGGATTTCCATGAGAATTAGTTGGTACTGGTAATAAAAATATCACTAAGATAATCCATATTAAATATGCAGAGAATATGGATTTAAAATATGAAATTGATGGTCTGGATGGAAAGATCTAAAAAAAATAGGTTGTTTAAAATAACAACATCGAAAATGAACTTCGGATGTGAAAATTATTCCCTTTTGAAAAAAAGGCATAACTGCTAACCAAACATCCATGTGGAAAGTATAAGTTGGTCCACATCGAAAGTAAACATTGGTCCACATGGTGATTCTCCTCCTAGTCATGCTTATAAGCTCACTTTTAATCAAGTTAGTTATGAAGTGACCCACTTTTATAGAATAAAAAAGAATCACTTTTACAATGAAGTATTTAAATGAAAGGTGCATGAAAAAAATAACTTAAAATAAAATATTAAAGTTATTTGATAGAGATTCACTTTTATAATTAAGTGAAATTCACTTTACAATGAATGCATGGAATTTTCAAAGAAAGTAACAAAAATGAGACTTGAACTCATGACCTCTTACTAACTAATGTAACTTTCAACCAAGTGAGCTAGTGCAAAACACATTATAGTCTTAAGAAGGAGGATTTTTGTTTTTGTTGTTGTTGATGAAGAAGACATTGGAGTGCATGCTCAATAAAAATGTATTTTATGCTTTCACACATATAAAATAAATTAATCTTCTCGACAAGGGTTAGATATTGGTTAGCTTAGCCTAAAAATGAAAATTTTTCCTCCATTTCTGATTTACCGAGATCACAAAAAGCACACAAAAAATATGATATGCAGACAACCAAAACCTTTTCACTTTGTTTCTAATTTTATGAGATCACAAAGAGAGTAGGGAAAATAACATACGGAGATAGAAAAGAGTAGCAACCTAGAAATCAAAAACAAAAAAATGAAATAAAACCAAAGTATTATCTTTATAAAAATTTAAAAGGGAATATAATGACTTTATGCCTCTAGATCTAATTGAAATGTTCGTATCTTGGGAAAACAAAAACCTTTTTGAGTGAAACGAAAATTATTTCTAGCTTAAAGAAGTTCTCCAAACACTATGAAATAGTTATCTTATCCCAAAAATGTATGGAAATGGTATAAACTAGAGTTGTAACAACACAGCATAATATATTACCAAACATAAATTATTGACCTAGATTTGTAATCAGTAGAGTTGATTCACTATATGTGCCGATAAAAAATAGGTTCTTATGTCTGTTTAGTATAACCTATATAAGAAAACAATCTAAAAACCAACACTTTGTTTTCACACTTCAAAGATAACACCGTTCACACAATTCAAAAATTCAAAAAGAAAAACTTATAAACAAGCATATGATCTAAAGTTCTTGCTTAGGTGATGGACCTGTTAATTGATGGCTCATGAAAGGAAAAGGAAACTCAATCAATCTTAAAATAAATATCGTTCAAAGTAAAACACTCCATTATTGGTGCATGTAGGGTGAGAGATGGAGGTCTTGATTGTGCATGTGTTTGCAAGGTGTAACCTAATTAATTCGGGAAGAAACTCTAGGTATGTTGAGATACTCCATTATAGGCTCATGTAGGGTGAAAGATGGAGATCTTAATTATCCCTACATTTGCAAGATAGAAACAACACTATAGCATTCAATCTACCAAATGATTGTCTACACACACATACAAGGATAACAAATATTCACTCAAGAATCTATTTTTCACTCATAAATCCATATTACACTCCAAGAATCTACATTTCACTCTAGAAATGCTCACTCACTCACTTAGAATTACCACACAACCTTATTTCATTTTGTCAAAGGTTTACTTAAATAAAACATAAATAAAGTTAGATGTTATGATCGAAACACAAAATGATTTTATCCATACACAAACTAGAATTGTATATACAGTAAATAAAAAGAATATTACCTTGGTTGAGTCGGTGGTCCCTTGCCATATCAACAAGGTAGATTTAAAATAAAATTACAGAATGAAAAGTCTGATAACATGCATCAATTCCATGAACTACAATTTATATCATTACTTGAGAAATAGGTGTACAATCAACAATATTCAAAAATCAAACCTACAACATAACAATTCCTCTCCTTCAAGAACCAATCTTATAGTATAACAATTCCTCCTTTCTTACTTGGACCTATGAGGCCTTATTAATACATAAAATTCATGCAGGAATGGATGAAACCGAATCCCCAAACTAAGAAAACAATTTTTACAATTTTAGGATAAATACTAAAAATATGGGTTTTTCATCAATTTGGGAAGATTCGAGTTAGAGATACACCCATATATTATAAAACAACTTGAATTTTGGAAAATTTCAAGCTTCATACTCAATTTTCCACATTCTAGAGAAAACCCATTCTGTAGAGTTTCTAGATCTGATGTCATCTGCACGAAAATAGAGGCACAAGTTGGAAGCTTGAGATTTTTTATAATTTTTGTAGAATCATTTCCCCTGGGATGGATTTCCACATGTGTGAAATGGGTGCATTATGGTCCAGTTGTCCGCATGTAGACATCATTCTAGAAAAAATCATGTCCCCGATTTTCTTCTAAAAGCATTTCAATTTTTCGAAATATTTCTAGTACCAAATGGTTGTTGATGTTGGTACCAGATGAGCACATCATTGGTATCGAATGAGGGATGAGATGAGTACTGGATGAACGCCCAAACATGTACCATATGAATAGGGTTTTTTGTTATAAGGTATGCTTAGATCATTCAAATTAATTAGAGAGCTTAAAGCATCAAACATTCAATCCAAATCATTAATAAATCATAAAAAATTATGATTAAACATAAGTTACCTCATATGTACACAATAATGGATAAAAGACAAGTATTTTGAGGAAAATAGAAACATAGTGCATGTGTATGAGGAAAAATTAGTCTGGATATGGAACAAGATAAGGTAATTGGAGGTGACAAAAATGAGGATCAACATTTCCCCCATGCCTTATCCATTGCATGTCCTCATTGTAACAACCCTCCTAGTTAAGGACAACTACTCTGTCAACAGGCGCAATTTTTTTTTTTTTTGGTTGTTAAAGTGTGTGCGCACGTGTAGAAGAAACAACCCTCTCGACTCTACATCACCACTCGAACCAACAAGACACAAGTAAGACGAACACAATCAAGACGACCCGACATATCACAGTGACAAAAATAAATAAACGCCCCTGGACATAAGGCGTGCAACTAGCAGTTGTAAGAAGAAAAAGACACCAGGGGTTAGGTACAGTACTGTCACAGGATGAAAGAATCCAACAGTAGAGTCGCAGTAGTGGAACTATGCCTTTAAACAACCTGATACTACTGATACGGCTCAGAGTGTGTCGCAAGAGTGGAACTATGCCTTTAAACAGCCCGAGACTCTTGATACGGCATCGGATTCCTTCCACCGGATTTACACACAAAAATAAATACTAAGCTACAAGAGGTGTCTATATCCCGCCCGACACGAACATACTACGCAATACAATACCACCAAGTACTACAAAATCAGGGAAAATCATGACCTCTACGGGAGACGCAAGTCAGGAGGACTCAAATCGACCAACCACTATTGAGACTCGAAGATATTAATCAAGTTCGATTGCTCCATTACTTATCATTAACCGACGAAGACTTATCCTAAGGTAAAAGCCAATAATTTCAACCCCCATTATGTTGTTATAAGGTCAGTAGGCACTAGTTCGGGGACAAGCAAGAAGCACAGGCGCAATGCGTTTTTCTGCTAATTTCCATAATTGCGCAATGATATCATACCAAATGGTAAACCCTCGAACATTTACAATCTCCATATTATCTTGCCCTTCCTGCCAATTGTTACCATAATTGTAATAACCTTACAAGATAATAGCATCGCAATTTAAATCTCGTCATTGGCATTTCCATTTAAACAATATTAGCATTGTAATCCAACATCATCATTAACATTTCAATTAAGCCAATAAAATTATTATTTCTAAACATTCATTTAACAAATATTAACCTCGCAACTTAAGCATCCCCATTAACATTGCAATTTGAACAATTACTCAACATTGCAATTCAACCCACATTAACGTTTCAATTGATAATATTAATATTGAAATTAAACAATTAACATTAACATTTCCATTACTAATATGAACATGGCAGTTAACCACTACTTAACATTGCAATTCAACTAGTATTAACATTTCCATTAAATAATATTAATATTACAATTACACAATAAGTAAACAATTACTTAACATTGCAATTTCACCAGCATTAACATTTCAAATAAATAATATTAATATTTCAAGTAAACAATACTTAATACTGCAATTCAACTAGAATTAACATTTCCAGTAAATAATATTAATATTGCGATTTAACAATTGCTTAACATCGCAATTCCACCAACATTAATATTCCATTAATAATATGAGCAGTTGCAAATAAACAACTACTTAACATTGCCATTCAACTAGTATTAACATTTCCATTAATAATATTAATATGGAAATTAAACAATTATTAATTTTGTGAGTCAAACATCATCATTGACCTTGCAGATTAAACAAACCTTGTTATGGCAATTTAAACAAGTAATATCATGGTAATTAAGCCAATATTAACATTGCAGCTTAAAACAATATTAATATTAGTAATTAACGAGTAGTATCATTTGCATTCAAATTAAACGACATTGCATTTAAGCATATAACAAGTAATAAAATAACATCTAAAATTAAGATTGCCAATATCTAGTATGTTCATTGCAGGTTAACCAATATTAAATTTAAAAAAAATGCAGAATAAATCGGTGGAGGTTAACCTGTGTGGTTTTGGCGCAGAGTCAACTAAATGTACCAATGCAATAAATTCCCTTGCAGATCCACCACCAATTCCCAAGAAGGTGGTAATGACATTCCATCATAAGGTGATTCGTACCCCCTAGGTTATTTTACATTCATTAAGGGAAATCGAATTTGAACCGCTGGTAATTATCAGTCAGGTTTAAAGGAAACGTTAGGACTCGACTATAATTCATAATAGATATTTAATTCAACTGATGAATGAACATCTATCAAAAGCAACTAAAATAAAATTTCAAGGGCAGTAACCGACTAGTGCCGACTCAACTACGTCAAATTTATAAAAGGAATAAAACTCTGAAATTCCTTTAACGACTGACAACGGTCCCATAAACGTTCTGCCCGTTTGCAAGCTGGAATCAATTCTAAAAATCAGCACTACGGCTGTGGCAACATCTACCTAACCCACCTGAGCAAGATGTTCAGTAGCAGAACGGGTTCCGAAGTCGACCATCAATAAATTGCTAATCCCCAGGAGTGACAGCGTTAATGAAGCGTAGTAATCCCGGGAGTAATCAGGATGATCGTAGGTTAATTCAAATTGTATGGATTTATTAATTTGCTGATTTATTGCTATGAAATATAGGTAGCTTTTATTTGGATGTAGATTAGATCTGGCACGGTTTAGGGTTCAATGTATATATTACTAGCACAACCACCTATTATGTGGCTGATTAACGCCGAAACAATTTCATTTTTCAACGAACCTAAATCGCCTATTTCCTTTACAACAAACTTTAATTCACTGCTAGTCCTGTACAGGTCGGCTATATAGGATCGATGGGGGCGTGAACTGTACAATGTACAGGAATGTATTTCCTGGTTAAACAACCGGCTTACTATTTTTGTGAGGGTTTTAAGAGTTATAATTAAACACGAAACCAATGTTGAGGCTTGACCTGAGATACCCACGCTTGTTAGCTTTGATCTTTTCTCTTATTTGGTTGGGAGTTTATATATTGTTTATGGTCCTGTTAGTTTCTCCCCCTAACTATACATTATTTACTCATTTAAAAATTTAACAATATCAACCTAATCTTCTTTATATGGTTCGTGAAGGAACGTAAAAAAATAAGAAGAATTGAGGGATTCCTGACATTCACATGTCCATCTTTCCAAGTAACTCGTTAGTGAACCAAAAAGTAGATTTTAGGGTTTGTTTTGGCGTTTCTAGTTAGAGCGTGAGTATTTATATTCATTATTACTCCCGAAGAGTAATTGTTAAATAAAACAATATTGTTGAAGGCATATTTTTGGACAGGGCGTTGAGTAATGAAAAGAATAAAAATTTAAACCAAAATAAACAGGCGACAAATGTAATAGCGACTCAAGGTTCCCAGGTTCACTGTGAAATAGAACGCACCCTCTAACACTTAACACACCCACATAATAAAAATGCTCACCGTCATTATAAAACAATCAACACCCACAACTATTAATAAATGGAAAATGAATGCCCCCATTCAGGAATTCGCCCCCAGAAGACGCTCACAAGAAGCAAAACGCACACAGGTATGTGCAAAACGCACACAGGTCTGTGCAAAACGAATTTAGCATGCCCAGAAATAAAAGAGTACCCACGGCAGAAAGAATGCCCCCCCGGCGGTTATAATATGCCCAGGGTATCAGAAGGAACCCACAGAGATAAAACAAAATGCCCAAGGTGATTATAAACCCCAGTGTATCAAGGTAAAAACCCTACTGCAGCAAGACGCCCCCTGTGTGTAAAAATACAACCTCAACTATGGGATGCCCCCATTCATACAAGAAACGCCCATACCCCAAAATAGTAACCACATTCCCCCACCAAATATATATATATATTTTTTTCCATAAACTGAGCCATATAAAATAGAAACGAAATAACCTTCAACTCCATACAAATTTACCCAGCCCTAAACTATACCCGTATATAAAAATAAATGAAATATCCATAACCCCAACTATTTACCAGTAACCCTAAACTGAACTAACTATGAAAACGAGAATCTTTTGAGTTTAAGGACGAGGAAAAGACATTTTACATCCATAGAATCATAATCTCAACAGTAATCACGATGCATTCTACTCTACTCAGTTCAGGAACATACCTTTGCCTTATTTGCTTTCCGCAATGATTCATGTGCTCCTGCCGCTCCTGCTCCTGCTTGCCGACCGCAATGAACTCACCGGTACCTCCCAGCCAAAATCTAGGGGTACTCTCCTTCCCCCTTAGACCCCCGAGCCGCAAAGGGGCCACACACTCCAGAGAGTATCTAGTTTCTCAGCTCGCCTCCAAGGCTGAGCTACCACTCAAGTCTGCTGAGAATCCCCAACTCCTACAAGAAATCAGTCCAGTCTCTAGTTTGGCAGCATAACCATACCAATAGCTCCAAAAAGTCCCCCTTTCTTTCCCCCTCTCCCTTAT
>JZKD02S2406387.1:483138-507320 GCA_000966675.3 Picea glauca | reverse complement strand
TTTTGAATCATCTTGTACTTGAACATTTAAGTGGGGTAAAAGGAGGTTGCCCCCTTGAAGAGGCTTATTATCTGAAATTATCTCTTTTTCAAGGCATTGAGTACTTTTTTTGAGGATTTTCTATGCTATATTGATATTTGGTTATTAATAATGAAGCACTCCCTTAAGTGTTATATTCTATTGACAAGGATGCCTTCTCCTCTTTTGAAAATACCCTTACAGTATTATGTCTGCATTCAGAGGATGAAGAGATTACCTTCTCATAAAATTCCAAACAAAATTGTCATAACTTTTAGAAAGAAATATACTAGAGGAACAAAATATCTTAAACTGATTGCTTTGTTAAATTTTGACATTCCCATTTATGAAAAGTATGAAAGATAGGTTGCATTTCACTTATATGCAACATTTATTTATTTATTTACTATCCTACTATAATTGAACAAAATAAAATGTCCTTCAAGTATAGGAATACTTCCAGTGAAGGAGTGTGCATAACAACGTTAGAAATATATTCATACTCGTGTTTAAAATATAAATTTTAATGCATACCAGAGTATGAAGGACCAACTTCTTTGATGATGAGATCAAGCAATAATGAAAAGTAAAAGAGTACTATGACGCGATCTGCTGAGAGGCATGCTAAGAACTCCTAAATCTTAGGTTCCAATGGTTTCTGTCTACTGAATTCTATCCATAATTCTTTATTCTCGTCAAAAAATTGATAAGAGGAATCCAAAGGGACTTCTAAATCTTCTTGTGGAGAGTCAAATAAATTATTTACTGTTGTTAATATATTCTCTTCTTGAGAGGTGGAAATCCCAGATGTTGCTGGAATGTGAGAAAGTTCTTGGAGGAACATTCTTCAAGCTCTTGATCATCCTTGAATTACTCTAGTTGGTTGATGATCCCTGTCTCATAGAACAAATTAGTACTCGAGGTTTCTTACAACACCCCAAAAATGAATTTATGTTTTTCAACTCCCTTTACCCGTCATAGACCCGTTGCCAGTAGGCCTGTTCAACACCCCGGTGGGTTTACCTTAGTACGATACAAGCATGGCCCTGCTACCAGCAAGCCTGTTTAGTAACTTGGTGGGTTTACTTGTACTTCCTAATACTTCATGTTTATTATATTACTCAAAAGATTTAGAATGATGTATATTGTTCATTAAAAACTTTAGGATATATGGAAGACAGTTGGTACCAGAGTGTTTTAGAGTTATTAGGCACATAACTAATTGTTTGCAATTATCCCAAAGGTGACATCATCAAGATTAGCCTTAAATCTCAACTATTCAATGTATAATGGAACATCTCAGATAATGAGTAAGATTTCCCTCTAGTTAATCGTATTAGAGTTCTCATGAAATTTCATTGAGGTTTTGTAGGGGCAGTCCACCACATGAGGTTTTCATTAATACATTCCAAGAGGAAATTGTAAAGATAAACTTGGATAAGAACTTATTGAATCAACTAGGTCAGTATTAGACATAATGATGTCACCACTTTTCAATGGATATTTCAATTATTAATCACTTTTTCATAATGATGAGGTAATAAGATAGGTGTACCCATTATCATATAGAGATAAATGTGAAAATATATCATTAAAGGATATCAATGATGATTCATTTATGTGTGAGTGTAGCAATGTAAGAGGAATATGTATATGAGAGTAAAGACCAGTTCAACACAAGACTGAAATGATCGTTGATAGAAAGAACATGAAAATATTATCTCATACCTCCAATTACCTGAAGTTAAAACAATGTTAAGAACATGAAAAAGATCATATCACTTTGGAATCAGTACCAGATAAGTAACAGAGTAGGTTTTTGCAGTACCGAGACAGATAGGACTGGAACATGATAGTATTGAAACAAGTTTTTGCAGTACCGAAACAAGATAGTACCAGAACAAGATTCTGTAGTACTAGAACAGAAAAGTATTGGAACAATATTATGCACTGCTAGAATAGATAGTACCAGAACATGTCAGTACTAGAACATGTTAGTACCAGAACATGTTAGTACCAGAACAAGATTCTGCAGTACCAGAACATCAAAATACCGGAACAGGGTTTTGCAGTACCAGAACATGACAATACCAAAATTCTGAAAATGACAATCAAATTCCAACACTGAACATGTTGATTTGGACTTGCTGAAAAAAGTTGAAAAAAATATGAAGGTCCCAACAACCATTCCCCCATGCCTGAGGTTTTTCATGCCCTCATGCACATAATGTGAGACACTAGAAAAAAATAAGGAGGGTTGTTGAGAGGGTTGTGAACAACTGCTAAAAACAAACCAATAGAACTAATTAAAACTAGATTTTTATTCATGCTTAGAAATAGAAAATTCAGGGAAAAGGTCAAAAGTTGAACAATGCATACATTATTCATGATTTATTTGACCAAAAATTATTATCTATGAATAAAATAGTCTAGAATTAACATTTAGTTTCAATTTCTATTATAAATATCACTTAATCGATCATCCTTGTGAAATGGTAGTCTTGAAATAAATAGGTAATGATAAAGCACACATGCATCTTTTTTAACAACTTAGCGAAAATGAAGAAATTTGAGGAAATTGATCATGAAGCACTCTCTTAAGTGTTATATTCCATTGACAAGGATTCCTTCTCCACTTTTGAAAATACCCTTCCAGTATTATGTTTTCATTCGGAGGTTGAAGAGATTACCTCCTCCTAAAATTCCAAACAAAATTGTCATAAATTTTAGAAAGAAATATACTAGAGGAACAAAAGATCTTAAACTGATTGCTTTGTTAAATTTTGACATTCCCATTTATGAAAAGTATGAAATATAGGTTGCATTGAATGTATATGCAACATTTATTTATTTATATACTATCCTACTATAATTTAACAAAAGAATTTGTCCTTCAAGTATAGGAATACTTCAAGTGAAGCCATGTGCAAAACAAGGTTAGAAATATATTCATACTCATGTTTAAAAGATAAATTTTAATGCATATCGGACTATGAAGGACCAATTGCTTTGAGGATGAGATCAAACAATAATGTAAAGTAAAAGAGTAGTGTGACTTGATAACTAATTTGAAACATATTTCAATAGGATTATGATATTCTTGTTTCCTTTCTTTTTGAGATCACACAACATGTCCTCCTTTTCAATGTTACAGATATTATCTTCTTCAAGAGGATTGGTCTTTGGAGTACATACAGGATTTGCTGATAGGCATGCTAAGAACACATAAATCTCAGGTTCCAATGGTTTCTCTCTATTGAATTCTATCCATTATTCTTTATTCTCCTCAACAAATTGACAAGAGGAATTTTAAGGGACTTCTAAATCTTCTTGTGGAGAGACAAATAAAATATTTATTGTTGCCAAGATATGCTCTTCCTTAGATGCAGATATCCCAGCTGCTGCTAGAATGTGAGAAAGTTCTTAGAGGAACATTCTACAATCTCTTGATCATAATTGAATTACTCTAGTTGGTTGATTATCCCTGTCTCACAACACAATTTAGTACTCAAGGGTTCTTATAGAACCCCAAAAATGATTTTCATCAAACATTTGAATTTTAAAACTAAGAAATTAAAGTTATTGAAAAAATAAAGAACACCAAACTTGAACTCCTTGCGTTACTGGGACCCTACTTTCACCAGGTTATCAATTCTCACAAGTCATCTCATTATAAATAAAACTAATTTTTCATAAATAAAAACACACTTTTTCATAAAATAAGGGAAAACACACTTACATTGAAAGAAAAACACTCCTGCATGAAAGGGAGAGGACAACCTAACTTTGGAGAAACCCCACTAAAGTGGATGAATGGGCTCTTCCATCATATCTTACCATATTCTCTATGCCCTTATATCATCCGTAAAACAAATCCAAAATCATTGTAGCAATCTAATTCAAATACTACCTATTACCGTTTACAACTCGCCGACAACGATGCCAAAATTTTGGTGCAATTATATGCATAATATATTACCAAACATAAATTATCGATCGAGATTTGTAATAAATAGAGTTTATGCACTATATGTGTTGATAATAGATAGGTTCCTATGTCTGTTTAATATATCCTATATAATAAAACAATCTAAAAACCAACACTCCGTTTTCACACATCAAAGATAATACTTTTCACACAACTCAAAAATTCAAAGAGAAAAACTCATAAACAAGCATATGATCTAAAGTTCTTGCTTAGGTGATGGACCTGTTCATTGATGGCTCATGAAAGGAAAATATGAACTTTGATTCTATCTCATAGAGAAATTAAAATAACAACAATTAACACTCTGCACATTCTTAAAAAGGAAACTCAATCAAGCTTAAAAGAAATACTGGTCAAAGTAAAACACTCCATTATAGGTGCATGTAGGGTGACAGATGGAGGTCTTAATTGTGCATGTGTTTGCAAGGTGTAACCTAATTAATTCGGGAAGAAATTCTGGGTATGTTGAGATACTCCATTATAGGCTCATGTAGGGTGAAAGATGGAGATCTTAATTATCCCTAGATTTTCAAGATAGAAACAACACTACAACATTCAGTCTACCAAATGATTTCTACACACACATACAAGGATAAAAAATATTCACTCAAGAATCTATGTTGCACTCATAAATCCATATTACAGTCCATAAATCTATATTGCACTCTAGAAATGCTCACTCACTCACTCAGAATTACCACACATCCTTATTGCATTTTCTCAAATGTTTACTGAAATAAAAAAGAAATAAAGTTAGATGTTATGATCAAAAGACAAAATGATTTTATCCATACACAAACTAGAATTATATATATAGTAAATACAAAGAATCTTACCTTGGTTGGGTCAGTGGGACATTTTCGTACCAAGAAGGTAGATTTAAAAGAAACTTACAAAATGAAAGGTTTGATAACACACATCAATTCCATGAATTACAATTTATATCATTACTTGAGAAATATGTGTACAATCAACAATATTCAAAAATCAAACCTACAACATAACAATTCCTCTCGTTCAAGAACCAATATTATATTATAACAATTCCTTCTTTCTTCCTCAGACCTATGAGGCCTTATTTATACATAAAATCCATGGAGGAATGGCTGAAACCGAATTCCCAAACATAGAAAACAATTTTTACAATTTTAGGATAAATCCCAAAAATCTGGGTTTTTCATCAATTTGGGCATATTCGAGTTAGAGATCCACCCATATATTCTAAAACAATTCTAATTTTGGAAAATTTCCCACTATATGCTAAATTTTCCACATTCTAGACAAAACCCATTTCGTAGAATTTCTAGATCCGATGCCATCAGCACGGAAAGCAAGGTGCAAGTTGGCAGTATGAGATTTTTGCTAATTTTTGCATAATCATTCCCCCTGAGATGGACGTCCACATTTGTGACCTGGGTGAATTCTGACACACTTTTTCACATATAAACATTGTTCTAGAAAAAATCCACGTACTCGATTTTCTTCTAGAAGCATTTCAAATTTTCGAACTATTTCTAGTACCGGATGGTTGTTGATGCTGGTACCAGACGAGCACATGATTGGTACAGGATGAGCACATAATTGGTACAGGATGAGCTAAGTACTGGATGAATGCTGACACATGTACTAGATGAATAGTGGTTGTTGTTATAAGGTCTTCTTAGATCATTCAAAGTAATTAGAGAGCTTAAAACATCAAATATGCAATCCAAATAATTAATAAATCATTATAAATCATGATTAATCATAATTAACCTCATATGTACACAATAATGGATAAAAGACATGTCATTTGAGGAAAATATAAACATAGTGCATATGTATGAGGCACATTTGGTCAGGATATGGGACAAGATAAGGCAATTGGACATGACAAAAATGAGGTTCAACATTTCCCCCATGCCTTATCCATTGCATGTCCTCATGCAACAATGATCTTCAAAATTTCAAAATTGATGGTACTCCTCACTCGATCAAGCAATCCCTAAAGTTACACCCTTCTTTAACTCCTTAAGTTCTCTTTTAAGTAACCTGCTATACAATATAAACCTCTTGGCCTCTGCTTCACACTTCTTACCCATGGAAAAGTAGTTATGATGGAAAGGTGGATCCATGAGTAATATATTAGATTCGTTAGTGATTTGACATTAAGTCTTATCCAATATGTTGTGGATCATAATTAGGAGAAAGGGTTGGATGTTACTCTAATATTATTATAGGATAGTGGCCAAGAGTTTTCATAATGACTTTAACTCATAAGACCCTGGGCTAGATTACCTTTAAAATAAAAGTGCTATAAACATAGTTTAGATCCAATTTGAAGAGAGGAACACATAAAATAATACATCCCAAGATGATTAACTCGTTTCTTATCCAAGTTTTTATAGATGAAGCTCTTCTTGCTTAGGTAAGGTGAATTACATATATTGAGGGTCTCACTTTCATGCAAACCTATTTATTTTAAAGATAGAACCTTAGAGTGGATACTTGAAGGTGCTTAAGAACATCATACGAGAGATATAAAGATTTTATTCGATAATGATTTCTTCATACTAAGACCCAAGGGTTTTTGTTTAGTTTTAGGTGTGCCAATTTATGTTTTTCAACTCCCTTTACCCAACATAGCCCCACTACCAGCAGGCCTGTTCAGTACCCCGACTAGTTTACCTTAGTAACATACAAGCATGGCCCTGCTACCAGTAGACACATTCAGTACCTCGACGGGTTTACTTATACTTCCTCATACTTCATGTTTATTATATTACTCAAAATATTAAGAATGATGTGTATTGTTCAATGACATCTTTAGAGAGTAAGGAAGATAGGTGGTACGAGAGTTTTTTAGAGTCATTAGGCACATAATTAATTGTTTGCAATTTTCCCAAGTGATACATAATCCACATTAGCCTTAAATTTCAGTTATTTAATTTATAATGTAACATCTTAAATAATGACTAAGAGGTCCCTCTAGTTAATCCTATTAGGGTTCTCATGAAAGTTCATTGAGGTTTTGCAGGGGTGGTCCACCACATGAGGTTTTCATCAATACCTCCCAAGAGAAACTTGTAAATATAAACTTGGATAAGAACTTGTTGAATCAACTAGGTTAGTATTAGACATAATGATGTTACCACTTTTCAATGGATATTTCAATTATTAATAAAATTTTCATAATGATGAGGTAATAAGAGAGGTGCATCCATTATCATATAGAGATAAATGTGAAAATATCTCCTTAAAGGATATCAAGGATGATTCATTTAGGGGTGAGTGTAGGAATGTAAGAGGAAGATGTATATGAGAGTAAAGAACAGTTCAACATAAGACTTAAATGATCCTTGATAGAAAGAACATGAAAATATTAGCTCATACCTCCAATTATCCGAAGTGAAAACAATGTTAAGCACATGAAAAATATCATATCACTTTGGAACCAGCACCAGATAAGTAACGAAGCAGGTTTCTACAGTACCAAAACAGATAGTATTGGAACATGATAGTACTAGAACAAGATTCTACACTACCGGAACAAGACAGTACCATAATAGGATTTTGCAGTATCAGAACATAACAATATCGGAACAAGATTTTGCAGTATTGGAATAGATAGTACCGAAACAGGACAATACCGAAACAAGATTCTATAGTACCGGAACAAAACAATACCGGAACAGGATTTTGTAGTACCAGAACATGACAGTACCAAAATTCTTGAAATGACTATCAAATTCTAACATTGAACATGTTGATTTGGACTTGTTGACAGAAGCTGAAAAGAATATGAAGGTCCCAACAACCACTCCCCCATTCCTGAGGTTATGCATGCCCTCATGGACACAATGTAAGAAGATAAAAATAAAATAAGGAGGGTTGTTGAGAGGGTTGTGAACAATTGCTAAAAACAAACCAATAGAACTAATTAAAACTAGATTTTTATGCATGCTTAGAAATAGAAAATTCAGGGAAAATGTCAAAAGTTGAACAATGCATACATTATTCATGATTTATTTGACCAAAAAGTATTAGCTATGAATAAAATAGTTCGGAATTAACATTCAATTTCAATTTCTATTAAAAATATCACTTAATTGATTATCCGTTTGAAATAGTGGTCTTAAAATAGATAGGTAATGATAAAGCACATATGCATCTTTTTTAACTACTTAAGGAAAGAAAACAAATTTGAGGAAATAGGTCATGAAGCACTCCCTTAAGTGTTATATTATATTGACAAGGAAGCCTTCTCCACTTTTGAAAATACCCTTCCAGTATTATGTGCGCATTCAGAGGATGAAGAGATTACATTCTCATAAAATTCCAAACAAAATTGTCATAACTTTAAGAAAGAAATATAATAGAGGAACAAAAGATCTTAAATTGATTTCTTTGTTAAATTTTGACATTCCCATTTATGAAAATTATGAAATATAGGTTGCATTGCACTTATATGCAACATTTATTTATTTATTTACTATCCTACTCTAATTGAACAAAAGAAAATGTCCTTCGAGTATAGGAATATTTCCAGTGAATCCATGTGCGTAACGGGGTTAGAAATATATTCATACTCATGTTTAAAAGATAAACTTTAATGCATACTGAAGTATGAAGGACCAACTTCTTTGGTGATGAGATCAAACAATGAAGAAATGTAAAATAGTAGTTTGACTTGATAACTAATTGGAACCATCTTTTAATAGGATTATGATATTATTGTTTCCCTTCTTTTTTAGGTCATACAACATGTCCTCATTTTCCATGATACACATATTGTCTTCTTCAAGATGATTGGTCTTTGAAGTACATATAGGATCTGATGAGAGGCATGCTAAGAACTCATAAATCTGAGGTTCTGATGTTTTCTCTCTATTGATTTCTATCCATGATTCTTTAGTCTCCTCAAAAAATTAATAAGAGGAATCCGAAGGGAGTCGGGACTTCTTAATCTTCTTGTGGAGAGAAAAATAAATTATTTACTACTGTTGCGATATGCATGTCTTGAGAGGCGGATATACCACTACTGCTATAATGTGAGAAAGTTATTGGAGGAACATTCTTCAAGCTCTTGATCATCCTTGAGTTACTCTAGCTGGTTTATGATCCTTGTCTCAGAGAAAAAATTATTACTTGAGGGTTCTTACAACACCCCCAAAATGATTTATCATCAAAGATTTGAATTTTAAAACTAAGCAATTAAAATTATTGCAAAAATAAAACACACCAAACTTGAACTCCTTGCATTACTGGGACCCTGCTGTTACCAGGTTATCGGTTCACACAACTCATCTCATCATAAATAAAACTAAATTTGCATAAATAAAAACACACTTTTCAATAAAATAAGGAAAAAAAGATTTGCATTAAAAGAAAAACACTTTAGCATGAAAGGAAGAGAACAACCTAACTTTGGAGAAACCCCACTAAAGTGGATGCATGGGATCTTCCCTCACGTCTTACCATCTTCTCTCTGCCCTTAGGTCATCCATAAAACCAATCCAAAACCATTAAATGAATCTAATTCAAATACTACCTATTACCGTTTACAACTCGCTGAGAATGACATCAATATGTGGGTGCAATTATATGCATAATATATTACCAAACATAAATTATCGACTGGGATTTGTAATCAATAGAGTTGATGCACTATATGTGCCCATAATATATAGTTTCCTATGTTTGTTTATTATAACCTATATAAGAAAACAATCTAAAAAACAACACTCTATTTTGACATTTCAAAGATAACACTCTTCACACAATTCAAAAATTCAAAAAGAAAAACTCATAAACAAGCATATGATCTAAAGTTTTTTCTTAGGTGATGGACTTGTTCATTGATGGATTATGAAAGAAAAAGATGAATTTTGATTATGTCTCCTAGAGAAACTAAACTAACAAAAATTAACACTCTGCACATTCTTAAAAAGGAAACTCAATCAAGCTTAAAAGAAATACCGGTTTAAGTAAAACACTCCATTATAGGTGCAAGTAGGGTGAGAGATGGAGGTATTGATTGTGCATGTGTTTGCAAGGTGTAACCTAATTAATTCGGGAATAAACTCTAGATATGTTGAGACACTCCATTATAGGCTCATGTAGGGTGAAATATGGAGATCTTGATTATCCGTAGATTTGCAAGATAGAAACATCACTACAACATCCAGTCTACCAAATGATTGTTTATAGACACATACAAGGATAACATATATTCACTTAAGAATCTATGTTGCACTCATAAATCCATATTACACTCCAAAAATCTATATTGCACTCCGGAAATGCTCACTCACTCACTCAAAATTACCACACATATTTATTTCATTTTGTCAATTGTTTATTGAAATAAAACACAATAAAGTTAGATGTTATGATCAAAATATAAAATGATTTTATCCATACACAAACTAGAATTATATATACAATAAATACAAAGAATCTTACATTGGTTGGGTCAGTGGACCCTTGCCGTACGAACAAGGTAGCTTTAAAAGAAACTTACAGAATGAAAGGTCTGATAACACACATCAATGCCATGAGTTGCAATTTATATCATTACTTGAGAAATAGGTGTACAAGAAACAATATTCAAAAATCAAACCTACAACATAACAATTCCTCTCCCTCAAGAACCAATCTTACAATATAACAATTCCTTCTTTCTTCCTTAGAACTATGAGGCCTTATATATACATAAAATCCATGGAGGAATGGATGAAACCGAATACCCAAACTCAGAAAATAAATTTTACAATTTAGGATAAATCCCAAAAATCTGGGTTTTTCATCAATTTGGGCAGATTCGAGTTAAATATCCACCCATATTTTCTAAAACAATTCTATACAAAACCCATTTTGTAGATTTTCTAGTTATGATGCCATCTGCATGGAAATCGAGGCACAAGTTGGCAATTTGAGATTTTTACGAATTTTTGCAGAATCGTTCCCCCTTAGCTTGGAGGTCCACATGTGTGGACTTGGTGAACTTTATCCTTTTCTTCGCATTTAAACATCGTTTTGGACAAAACCCACGTCCTCCATTTTCTTGTAGAAGCATTTCAATTTTCTGAACTATTTCCAGTACCAAACAACTGTTGATGTTGGTACTGGATGAGCACATCATTGGTACCGAATGAGCACATAATTGGTACTGGATGAGCTGAGTACTGGATGAATGCTAAAACATGAACCAAATGAATAGGAGTTGTTGTTATAAGGTTTTCTTAGATCATTCAAAGTAATTAGAGAGCTTAAAACATCAAATATTCAATCCAAACCATTAATAAATCATCATAAATCATGATTAAACATAAGTTACCTCATATGTACACAATAATGGCTAAAAGACATGTATTTTGAGGAAAATAGAAACATAGTGCATATGTATGAGGAAAATTTGGTCAGGATATGGGACAAGATAACGTAATTGGAGGTGACAAAAATGAGGCTCAACATTTTCCCCATGCTTTATCCATTGCATGTTCTCATGTAACTATGATCTTCAAAATTTCAAAATTGATGGTACTCCTCACTCGATCAAGCACTCCCCGAAGTTACACCCTTATTCATCTCCTTAAGTTCTCTTTTAAGTAACTTGCTATACAATATAAACCTCTTGGCCTCTTCTTCACACTTCTTACCCATGGAAAAGTAGTTATGATGGAAAAGTGGATTCATGAGTAATATATTAGATCCATTAGTGATTTGACGTTAAGTCTTGTCCAATATGTTGTGGATCATAATTAGGAGAAAGGGATGGATGTGACTCTAATATGATTATAAGATAGTGTCTAAGAGATTCATAATGACTTTGACTAATAGGCCCCTGTGATAGATTACCTTTAAAATAAAAGTGATATATGCATAGTTTAGATCCCATTTGAAGAGAGGAAGACATAAAAGAATACATCCCAAGATGATTAACTTGTTTCTTATCCAAGATTTTAGACATGAATCTCTTCTTGCTTAGGTAAGGTGAATTACATATACTGAGGGTCCCACTTTCATGCAAACCTATTTATTTTTAAGATAGAACCTTAATGTGGATACTTGAAGGTTCTTAAGAACATCATCTGAGAGATATAAAGGTCATCTCCTAGCTTTGATTTGATAATGATTGCTTCAGAGTGAGACCCAGGGGTTTTTGTTTAGTTTTAGGTATGCCAATTTATGTTTTTAAGCTCCCTTTACTCAACATAGCCCCAATGCCAACATGCATGTTTAGTACCCTGACGGGTTTATCTTAGTACCATATAAGCATGTTCTCGCTTCCATCAGGCTTATTCATTACCTCGATGAGTTTACTTGTAGTTCTTGATACTTCTTGTTTATTATAATACTCAAAATATTTAGAATGATGTATATTGTTCATTGACAAATTTAGAGCATAAGGAAGACATGTAGTACGAGAGTGTTTTGGAGTTATTAGACACATAATTATTTTTTTGCAATTATCCCAAGGGTGACATCATCCACATTATCCTTAAATATTAGTTATTCAATGTATAAAGGAACATATCAAATAATGACTGAGAGGTCCCTCTAGTTAATCCTATTAGGGTTCTCATGAAAGTTCATTGAGGTTTTGCAGGGGCAATCCACCACATGAGGTTTTCATCAATACCTCCCAAGAGAAACTTGTAAATATAAGCTTGGATAAGAACTTGTTGAATCAACTAGAGTAGTATTAGAAATAATGATGTCACCACTTTTCAATGGATATTTCAATTATTAATCATTTTTTCATAAGGATGAGTTAATAAGACAAGTGCACCCATTATCATATAGAGATAAATGTGAAAATATCTCCTTAAAGGGTAACAAGGATGATTCATTTAGGGGTGAGTGTAGAAATTTAAGATGAAGATGTATATGAGAGTAAAGAATAGTTCATCACAAGACTTAAATGATCCATGATAGAAAGAACATGAAAATATTAACTCATACCTCCAATTACCTAAAGAGAAAATAATGTTAAGCACATGAAAAATATCATATCACTTTGGCATCATTCCTAGATATGTAACAGGGCAGGTTTCTGCAGTACCAGAATAGACAGTACTTGAACAAGATAGCACTAGAACAAGATTCTACAGTACTAGAACAAGACAGTACCGACACAGGATTCTGCAGTACTGGAACATAACAATACTGAAATAGGATTCTACAGTACTTGAACATGAAAGTACCAGAACAAGATTCTGTAGTACTAGAACAAAACAATACTGGAACAAGATTTTGTAGTACCGGAATAGGACAATACCAGAATTCTAGAAATGTCTATCAAATTCCAACATTGGACATTTTGATTTGGACTTGTTGATAGAAGCTGAAAAAAATATGAACGTCCCAACAACCAATACCCATGCCTAAGGTTTTGGATGCCCTCATGCACACAATGTGAGATGCAAAAAAAATATAAGGAGGGTTGCTTTGAGGGTTGCGAACAACTGCTAAAAAAAAACCAATAGTAATAATTAAAACTATATTTTTATTCATGCTTAGAAATAGAAAATTCAGGGAAAATGTAAAAAGTTGAACAATGGATACATTATTCATAATTTATTTGACCAAAAATTATTAGCTATGAATAAAATAGTCTAGAATTAACATTCAGTTTCAATTTATATTAAGAAGAACACTTAATCGATCATACTTGTGAAATAGTGGTCTTGAAATAGATAGGTAATGATAAAGCACGAATGCATATTTTTAACAAATTAAGGAAAAAGAAGAAATTTGAGGAAATAGGTCATGAAGCACTCTCTTAAGTGTTATTTTCCGTTGAAAAGTATGCCTTCTCCTATTTTGAAAATACCCTTCCAGTATTATGTGTGCATTTGGAGGATGAAGAGATTACCTTCTCATAAAATTCCAAACAAAATTGTCATAACTTTTAGAAAGAAATAAACTAGAGGAAGAAAAGATATTAAACTAATTTCTTTGTTAAATTTTCACATTCCCATTTATGAAAAGTATGAAAGATAGGTTTCATTGCACTTATATGCAACATTTATTTATTTATTTACTATCCTACTTGAATTGAACAAAATAAAATGTCCTTGAAGTATAGGAATACTTACAATGAAGCCATGTGCGTAACAAGGTTAGAAATATATTCATACTTGTGTTTAAAAGATAAATTTTAATGCATATCAGAGTATGAAGAACCAACTTCTTTGATGATGAGACCAAACAATAATGAAAATTAAAAGAGTAGTGTGACCTGATAACTAATTGGAACCATCTTTCAATAGGATTATGATATTCTTGTTTCCCTTCTTTTTTAGATCACACAACATGTCCTCCTTTTCCATGCTACGCAAATTATCTTCTTCAAGATGATTAGTATTTCGATTACATACAGGATTTGCTGAGAGGCATGCTAAGAAATCCTAAATCTCAGGTTCCAATGGTTTCTCTATATTTAATTCTATCCATGATTCTTTAGTCTTCTCAACAAATTGACAAGAGGAATCCGAAGGGACTTCTAAATCTTCTTATGGAGAGACAAGTAAATTATGTATTGTTGTCAAGATATGCTCTTCCTGAGAGACGGATATCACAGCTACAGCGAGAATGTAAGAAAGTTCTTGGAGGAATATTCTTCAAAATATTTATCATCCTTGAATTACTCTAGATGGTTGATGATCTCTGTCTCGCAACACAAATTAGTACTCGAGGGTTCTTACAACACCCCAAAAATGATTTATCATCAAAGATTTGAATTTTAAAATTAAGAAATTAAAATTATTGCAAAAATAAAACACACTAAACTTGAACTCCTTACATTATTAGGACCCTGTTGTCACTAGGTTATCCATTCATGCAAGTCATCTCATCATAAATAAAACTAAATTTGCATAAATAAAAACACACTTTTGCATAAGATAAGGAAAAACACACTTCCATTAAAACAAAAACACTTCTACATGAAAGAGAGAGGACAACCTAACTTTGGATAAATGCCACTAAAGTGGATGTGTGGGCTCTTCCCTAGGCTCATATTGTCTTCTCTCTTCCCTTAGTTCATCCATAAAACTAATCCAAAAACATTAAATCAATCTAATTCAAATACTATGTATTATCATTTACAACTTGGCGACAACGACGCCAAAATGTTGGTGCAATTATATGGATAATATATTACTGAACATAAATTATCTACCGTGATTTGTAATAAATAGAGTTTATGCACTGTATGTGCCAAGAATAGATAGGTTCCTATGTCTGTTTAGTATATCTTATATAAGAAAACAATCTAAAAACCAACACTATGTTTTAACACTTCAAAGATAACACTTTTCACACAATTCAAAAATTCAAAAAGAAAAACTCATAAACAAGCATATGATCTAAAGTTCTTTCTTGGGTGATGGACCTGTTCATTTATGGCTCATGAAAGGAAACGATGAACTTTGATTCTATATCCTAAAGCAAGAAAACTAACAACAATTAACACTTCCCACATTCTAAAAAAGGAAACTCAATCAAGCTTAAAAGAAATAACGGTCAAAGTAAAACACTCCATTATAGGTGCATGTAGGGTGAGAGATGGAGGTCTTGATTGTGCATGTTTTTGCAAGGTGTAACCTAATTAATTTGGGAAGAAACTCTAGGTATGTTGAGATACTCCATTATAGGTTCATGTAGGGTGAAACATGGCGATCTTAATTATCCCTAGATTTGCAAGATAGAAACAACACTATAACATTCAATCTACCAAATGATTGTCTACACGCACATACAAGGATAGAAAATATTCACTGAAGAATCTATATTGCACTCCAGAAATGCTTTCTCACTAACTCATAATTACCAAACATCTTTATTGAACTTTGTCAAATGTTTACTGAAATAAAACAGAAATAAAGTTAGATGTTATGATCAAAACAAAAAATGATTCTATCCATACACAAACTAGAATTATATATATAGTAAATACAAAGAATCTTACCTTGGTTGGGTCGGTGGTCCCTTGTTGTACCAACAAGGTATATTTAAAATAAACTTACATAACGAAACATGAACTGCAATTTATATCATTACTCGAGAAATAGGTGTACAATCAACAATATTCAAAAATCAAACATACAACAGAACAATTCCTCTCCCTCAAGAACCATTCTTGTATTATAACAATTACCCATTTCTTCCTCTGACCTATGAGGCCTTATTAATACATGAAATCCACAAAGGAATGGATGAAACCGAATCACCAAACTTAGAAAACAATTTTTATAATTTTAGGATAAATCCCAAAAATCTGGGTTTTTCATCAATTTGGGCAGATTCGAGTTAGAAATCCACCAATATCTTTAAAAGAAAAAAAAACAAATTTTGGAAAATTTCACACATCACACTCAATTTTCGACATTCTAGAGAAAACACATTTCGTAGAATTTCTAGATATGATACCATCTGCATGGAAATCGAGGCACAAGTTGGCAGTTTGAGATTTTTGGTAATTTTTGCAGAATCATTCCCCCTATACTAGAGGTCTACACGTGTGATCTGGGTGAATTCTGTCAGACTTGTTCACATGTATATATCATTCTAAACAAAACCGATTTACTTGATTTTCTTTTAGAAACATTTCAAATTTTCAAATTATTTCTAGTACCAAACAATTGTTGATGTTGGTACCAGACAAGCACATAATTGGTACTGAACGAGCACAAAATTGGTACCTGATGACATAAGTACTGGATGAACGTCAGAACAGGTACAATATGAATATGGTTGTTATTATAAGGTAATCTTATCTCATTCAAAGTAATTAGAGAGCTTAAAACATCAAATGTTCAATCCAAATCATTAATAAATCATCATAAATCATTATTAAACATAATTTACCTCATATGCACACAATAATGGCTAAAAGACATGTCTTTTGAGGAAAATAGAAACATAGTGCATATGTATGAGGAAAAATTGGTTAGGATATGGGACAAGATAAGGCAATTGGAGGTTACAAAAATGAGGCTCAACATTTCCCCCATGTCTTATCCATTGCATGTCCTCATGCAACAATGATCTTCAAAATTTTAAAATTGATTGTAATCCTCACTCAATCAAGCACTTCATGAAGTTCCACCCTTATTCGACTCCTTAATTTCTCTTTTAAGTAACCTGCTATAAAATATAAAACTCCTGGCCTCTACTTCACACTTCTTACCCATGACGAAGTAGTTATGATGGGAAAGTGGATTGATGAGTAAAATATTAGATCCGTTAGTGAATTGACGTTAAGTCTTATCCAATATGTTGTGGATCATAATTAGGAGAAAGGTTTGGATGTAACTCTAATATGATTATAGGATAGTGGCCAAGAGTTTTCATAACGACTTTGACTAATAAGCCCTCTGGCTAGAATACCGTTAAAATAAAAGTGATATAATCATAGTTTAGATTCAATTTGAAGAGAGGAATACATAAAAGAATACATCTCAAGATGATTAAGTCATTTCTTATCCAAGTGTTTAGAGATGAAACTGTTTTTCTTAGGTAAGGTGAATTTCATATACTTAGGGTCCCACTTTCATGCAAACCTATTTATTTTAAAGATAGAACCCTAAAGTGGATACTTGAAGGTTCTTAAGAGCATCATCTGAGAGATATAAAGGTCATCTCCTAACCTTGATTTGATGATGATTTATTCAAAATGAGACCCAAGGGTTTTTGTTTAGTTTTAGGTGTGCCAATTTATGTTGTCCAACTCCCTTTACCCATCATAGCCCCGCTTCTAGCAAGCCTGTTCAGTACCTCGACAAGCTTACCTTAGTACCATACAAGCATGGCCCCACTGCCAAAGGGCCTCTTCAGTACCTCAGCAGGTTTACTTTTACTTCCTAATACTTCTTGTTTATTATATTACTCAAAAGATTTAGAATGATGTATATTGTCCATTGACAACTTTAGAGAATAAGGAGGACATGTGGTACGAGAGTGTTTTAGAGTTATTAGGCACATAATTAATTGTTTGCAATTATCCCAAGGGTGACATCATCCACATTAGCCTTGAATCTCAGTTGTTCAATGTATAATGGAACATCTCGGATAATGACTAAGAGGTCCCTCTAGTTAATCCTATTAGGGTTCTCATGAAAGTTCATTGAGGTTTTCCAGGGGCAGTCCACCACATGAGGTTTTCATCAATACCTCCAAAGATAAACTTGTAAAGATAAACTTGGATAAGAACTTGTTGAATCAACTAGGTTAGTATTAGACATAATGGTGTCACCACTTTTCAATTGATATTTCAATTATTTATCACTTTTTCATAATGATGAGGTAATAAGAGAGGTGCACCCATTATCATATAGAGCTAAATGTGAAAATATCTCCTTAAAGGATAGAAATTATGATTCATTTAGGGGTGAGTGTAGAAATGTAAGAGGAAGATGTATATGAGAGTAAAGAACAGTTGAACACAAGACTTAAATGATCCTTGGTAGAAAGAACATGAAAATATTATCTCATACCTCCAATTACCTGAAGTGAAAAAAAAATTTAAGCACATGACAAAGATCATATCACTTGGGCATCAGTACCAGATAAGTAGCGAAGAAAGTTTCTGTAGTACCAAAACAGATAGTACTGGAACATGATAGTACCAGAACAAGATTTTGCAGTACTAGAACATGACAGTACCAAAACATGATTCTACATTACCGGAACGGAACAATACTGGAACAGGATTTTGCAGTACCAGAATAGATTGTATCGGAACATGATAGTACCAGAACAATATTCTACAGTACCAAAACATAACAGTACCAGAACATGATTATGTAGTACCGAAACAGGACAATACCAGAATTCTTGAAATGACTATCAAATTCTAGCACTGAACATGTTGATTTGGACTTGACGACAGAAGTTGAAAATAATATGAAGGTCCCAACAACCACTCCCCCGTGCCTGAGATTCTTCATTCCCTCATGCACACAATGTGAGACGTAAAAATAAAATAAGGAGGGTTGTTGAGAGGGTTGAGAACAATTAGTAAAAGAAAACCAATAGAATTAATTAAAACTAGATTTTTATTCATGATTAGGAATAGAAAATTCGTGGAAAATGACAAAAGTTGAACAATGCATACATTATTCATGATTTATTTGACCAAAAATTATTAGCTATGAATAAAATAGTCTAGAATTACCATTCAATTTCAATTTCTATTAAAAAAATCACTTAATCGATCATCCTTGTGAAATGGTGGTCTTGAAATAGATAGGTAATGATAAAGCACAAATGAATCTTTTTTAACAACTTAAGGAAAAATTAGAAATTTGAGGGAATATGTCATGAAGCACTCCCTTAAGTGTTATCTTCTGTTGACAAGGATTCCTTCTCTGCTTTTGAAAATACCCTTCCAGTCTTATGTGTGCATTCAAAGGATAAAGAGATTACCTTCTCATAAAATTCCAAACAAAATTGTCATATCTTTTAGAAAGAAATATACTAGAGGAACAAACGATCTTAAATTGATTGCTTTGTTAAATTTTGACATTCCCATTTATGAAAAGTATGAAAGATAGGTTGCATTGCACTTATATGCAACATTTATTTATTTATTTACTATCCTACTCTAATTGAACAAAAGAAAAATTCCTTGAAGTATAGGAATACTTCCAGTGAATCCATGAGCGTAACAGGGTTAGAAATATATTTATACTCGTGTCTAAAAGATAAATTTTAATGCATACTGGAGTATGAAGGAACAACTTCTTTGATGATGAGATCAAACAATAATGAAAATTAAAAGAGTAGTGTAACCTAATAACTAATTGGAACCAACTTTCAATAGGATTATGATATTCTTGTTTCCCTTCTTTTTCAGGTCACAAAACATGTCCTCCTTTTCCATGCTATGCAGACATCTTCTTCGATATGATTGGTATTTGGAGAAAATGCATGATCTGCTGAGAGGCATGCTAAGAAATCCTAAATCTCAGGTTCCAATTATTTCTCTGCATTGAATACTATCGATGATTCTTTAGTATCCTCAAGAAATTTACAAGAGGACTCCGAAGGGACTTCTAAATCTTCGTGTGGAGAGGCAAATAAATTATTTACTGTTGTCAAGATATGCTCTTCCTGAGAGGTGGATATCCCAGCTGCTGCTAGAATGTGAGAAATTTCTTGCAGGAGCATTCTTCAATCTCTTCATCATTCTTGAATTAATCTAGCTGGTTGATGATCCCTATCTCGCAACACACATTAGTACTCGAGGGTTCTTACAACACCCCAAAAATTATTTATCATCAAAGATTTGAATTTTAAAACTAAGAAATTAAATTTATTCCAAAAATAAAACACACCAAACTTGAACTCCTTGCGTTACTAGGACCCTGCTATCACTAGGTTATCGGTTCACACAAGTCATCTCTTCATAAATAAAACTAAATTTGCATATATAAAAAAACAGTTTTTCATAAAAATAAGGAAAAACACACTTTCATTAAAAGAAAAACACTTTTGCATAAAAGGGAGATGACAATCTAACTTTGGAGAAACCCCACTAATGTGGATGTGTGGGATCTTCCCTCACATCTTACTATCTTAGGTGATGGACCTGTTCATTGATGGCTCATGAAAAGAAAATATCAACTTTGATTCTATCTCTTAGAGCCACTAAACTAACAACAATTAACACTTTGCACATTCTTAAAAAGGAAGATTAATCAAGCTTAAACGAAATACCGGTCAAAGTAAAACACTCCATTATAGGTGCATGTAGGGTGAGAGATGAGGTCTTGATTGTGCATGTGTTTGCAAGGTGTAACCTAATTAATTCAAGAATAAACTCTAGGTATGTTGATATACTCCATTATAGGCTCATGTAGGGTAAAATATGGAGATCTTAATTATACCTAGATTTGCAAGATAGAAACAACACTACAACATTCAGTCTACCAAATGATTGTCTACACACACATATGCGGATAGCAAATATTCACTGAAGAATCTATGTTTCACTCATAAATCCATATTACACTCCAGAAATCTATATTTCACTCCAGAAATGATCACTCACTCACTTAGAGTTACCACACATATTTATTTCACTTTGTCAAATGTTTACTGAAATAAAACACAAATAAAGTTTGATGTTATGATCAAACACAAAATGATTTTATCCATACACAAACTAGAATTATATATACAGTGAGTATGAAGAAGCTTACCTTGGTTGGGTCAGTGTTCCCTTGTCGTACCAACAAGGTAGAATTAAAATAAACTTACAGAACGAAAGGTCTGATAACACACATCAATTCCATGAACTCCAATTTATATCATTAGTTGAGAAATATGTGTACAATCAACAATCTTCAAAAATCAAACCTACATCATAAAAATTCCTCTCCTTCAAGAACCAATATTATAGTATAACAATTTATCCTTTATTCCTCAGACCTATGAGGCCTTATTTATACATAAAATCCATGGAGGAATGGATGAAACCGAATCCCCAAACTCAAAAAACATTTTTTACGTTTTTAGGATAAATCCCAAAATTTGGGTTTTTCTTCAATTTGGGAAGATTCGAGTTAGAGATCCATACATATATTCTAAAAAAATTCAAATTTTGGAAACGTGCCTGCATAATACTGAATTTTTCACATTCTAGACACGACCCATTTCATAGAATTTCTAGATCTGATTCCATCGACACGAAAATCGAGGCACACATTCACAGTTTGAGATTTTTGCTAATTTTTGTAGAATCTTTCCCCCTGAGTTGGAGGTCCCGACGTGTGAGATGGGTGAATTCTATAACATGTCTCCTCATGTAAACATCATTCTAGATAAAACCCATGTCCCTGATTTTCTTATAGAAGCATTTAAACTTTTCGAACTATTTCTAGTACCAGATGGTGGTTGATGCTAGTTCCGGACGAACACATCATTGGTACCGAACGAGTGCATAATTGGTACCAGGTGAGATGAGCACTGGTTGAATGCCAAAATAGGTACCAAATGAATAGGTTTTTTTGTTATAAGGTCTGTTTAGATCATTCAAAGTAATTAGAGAGCTTAAAACATCAAATATTCAATCTAAATCATTAATAAATCATAATAAATCACTAGTAAACATAAGTTACCTCATATGTACACAATAATGGCTAAAATACATGTCTGTTGAGAAAAATAGAAACATAGTGCATATGTATGAGGAAAATTTGGTCAGGATATTGGACAAGATAAGGCAATTGGAGGTGACAAAAATGAGGCTCAACATTTCCCCCATGCCTTATCCATTGCATGTCCTCATGCAACAATGATCTTCAAAATTTTTAAATTGATGGTACTCCTCACTCGATCAAGAAATCCCTGAAGTTCCACCCTTTTTCATCTCTTTAAGTTCTCTTTTAAGTAACCTGCTATACAATATAAACCTCTTGGCCTCTTCTTCACACTTCTTACCCATGGAAAAGTAGTTATGATGGAAAAGTGGATTCATGAGTAATATATTAGATCTGTTAATGATTTGACGTTAAGTCTTATCCAATATGTTGTGGACCATAATTAGGATAAAGGGTTGGATGTGACTCTAATATGATTATAGGATAGTGGCCAACCATTTTCTTAACGACTTTGACTAATAGGCCATCGGTGGTAGATTACCTTTAAAATAAAAGTGATATAAGCATAGTTTAGATCCCATTTGAAGAGAGGAACACATAAAAGAATACATCCCAAGATGATTGACTCATTTCTTATCCAAGTTTTTTGAGATGAAGCTCCACTTTCTTAGGTAAGGTGAATTACATATACTGAAGGTCCCACTTTCATGCAAACCTATTTATTTTAAATATAGAACCTTAAAGTGGATACTTGAAGGTTATTAAGAACATCATCCGAGAGATATAAAAGTCATCTCCTAGATTTGATTTGATAATGATTTCTTAAGAATGAGATCCAAGGGTTATTGTTTAGTTTTAGGTGTGTCCCCGACATATCCCGATGCTAGCAGGCTTGTTTAGTACCCCGACAGGTTTACCTTAGTACCATACAAGCATGGCCTCACTGCCAGCAAGCCTGTTCAGTACCTTGGCGGGTTTACTTGCACTTCATGATAGTTCTTGTTTGTTATATTACTCAAAAGATTTAGAATCATGTATATTGTTCATTGACATGTTTAGAGGATAAGGAAGACAGGCAGTACGAGAGTGTTTTAGAGTTATTAGGCACATAATTAATTATTTGCAATTGTTCCAACGGTGACATCATCCACATTAGCCTTAAATATCATCTATTCAATGTATGATGGAACATATAGGATAATGAATAAGAGGTCCGTTTAGTTAATCTTATTAGGGTTCTCATGAAAGTTCATTGAGGTTTTGCAGGGGAAGTCCACCACATGAGGTTTTCATCAATACCTACCAAGACAAACTTGTAAAGATAAACTTGGATACAAATTTTTTGAATCAATTAGGTTAGTATTAGACATAATGATGTCACCACTTTTCAATGGATATTTCAATTATTAATCACTTTTTCATAATGATGAGGTAATAAGACAGGTGCATCGATTATCATATAGAGCTAAATGTGAAAATATCCCCTTAAGGATATCAAGGATGATTCATTTAGGGGTCCTTCGATACATACATGGTACCATCACCTTTGGGATTCATTATGCAACAAAATCTACATTAGATCTCATCAAGTTCATTGATTCTAATTGGGCTAGCGATATCACTAATCACAAGTCCACATCTAGTTACTCACTCAGTCTTGGTTTCGGGCTTATCTGTTGGTCGAGCAAGAAGTAGGCTGATAGTTCTCTATATTCAGCTGAGGCAGACTACATAGGGGTAGTTAACATAGCCATTCAAGCTATGTGCTTACAATATTTTCTCACTGAGTTGGGCATTCAATTTCATCGGTCGATCACCATCTGGTGTGAAAACTAGAGCACTCTGAAGTTCTGCAGAGATCCAGTTCATAGGCAGTGGACAAAGAACATCGATATCCACATGCACTACATCTATGACCTAGTACATGAGGGGATCATCGAACTATAGTTCTGTCCTTCGATAGAACATACGATAGACATCTTCACCAAGACCTTCACCGAGGATAAGTTTCATTCTTTGCAAAGTCGTCTTGGAGTGAAGGACTATTGTTTCCTAGAAACTGGTGTTCTTCTTTTTACATACAT
>JZKD02S2406387.1:420918-483081 GCA_000966675.3 Picea glauca | reverse complement strand
GGTTTCCCATGAGTTTTTCCCTCTTTCCTCACTTTATTTCAGTGCATCTTTTGTATTTGGGTACCTAAAATGGCCTAGTTGTTGGGACCCATTCTTTATTTTCACCATAGTGATGTTCACAGGGGGTGTTGGAGTTACTTCACACACACCTAGTATTTTGTTTTCCTAAGGTTTTTCCTTGCTTATTAGCCATTATTCATTCTCCTATATTTTAGGAAGAATATTCCTCTAGGGAGAATATTCTCTTTAGTTTGACTAGTTGAGTGGAGTCTAGATGGTGCATTGGTTTTCTCACCATGCAACATTGGGATCATCACCAGCTAATGTGCATTAGCCTTGGTATCATCACCATACTAGCGCATTACCCTTGATTCCCTGATCTCCTTCTCACTTCACTCTGTTTCAGTCAGTTAACAGAATACTGGTAGACTAGTTAACTCGATTATGTGGAAATTCACTCACGTAACTGCCCGAGAGACTAGACTAGGTCGAAGTTCACTCTCGTAACTGCTAGTGTGTGTCCATATCACTATAGACCACCACTATGGAGAATTTGATTCACCTCCAGTGTGCATTGGTTGAGTTATACAAAGTATATCATGTGTAAATTATTCATTATTCATTATGGTTAATGAGAAATATTCCATTCTTTTCTCTCTTGCTTCTTCTTTCGCAATTTCTCTCTGCAAACGTGTGTGGTATTTTCTAGCTAGATCTATTCTGTGTAGTTTCAAAACGTTTACACCCTGTAGTCGTCTAGGAACAAATTCAATAGGTATGGGGCCCAACTGAGAATGGTGTTGTTTATGCATTGTGTTGTCGTTGTGACTACTCTTGCAGGGACCTCCTCCTTTCGACCTTTTCGAAGGAGTTTTCATGACATCAATTTTGTTTCCATCCTCATGGATGCATCACTGATCCATTTTATGATAATTTCATGTGATCCCCTTTATGTCCCATATTTTTTCTTCATTTCTTCCACGAGTTCCTTTTATTTGGTTTTATCATCCATGTACTGCGCAGGTTTCTTTCCATTTGATGGAAGTACTGTGATGAAAGAAATTAGTTCGAATTTGATTGAGACCGGTTCATATAGCAACAAAAATCCTCCATGGAGGAGTATTAGTAACTTCTTGATGCATTTGTTCATGTATTTACCTCTTCCGAAGTTTGGAATCTCCAGAAAATTAAGGATCCCTATATTTACCAAGCCTGCCACCCACTACTTTGGTTGCAACACTGGATCTCCTAACGGCCCTGTGCCCATCCTCTCCATATACACTTGTTGTAAAAATTCTGGGAACTTTCTAGTGTCAAACACATTGTCTCATTTGTACTGTAACCTTGCGATGCAAACCAGTAAACTTGTTGTGGCCTGCACCCCATCTGTAATGCATGGAAAAACTATTGAGGCATCAGGATTCTTGCGCGAGGACCGTGTGATGGGATTTTCCCCATTTATCTATGTTGGCACACTAGATGTCCTAGCCTATGATTCTCTTTCTTCCCAGCCCAACTCTCATTTCCTCGCAATATATTTGATTTGCACTTCCTCATGTTGCGTGGACCCCACCATAGGTTGAGACCTTGGCCCATCAAATTCTATCCTTTCATTATCAACACCATTTGTTTTGTGGGCTTCTTCGGCCATGAAAGGTTGATGTGGGTTTCCTCTTACTAATAGGTAATGGCCATGTGCACTCTTGTGTGAGTCTATTTCCATCCTAACCATCGTCTAGGCTTGCCCCTCTTCCTTTACTAGTGTGGCACTCACTGGTTCGGTCTATGGTGAAGGAATTGTGTCGACATCGATGATTCCCTCTGTTTGTGTAAAAGCTTGTTCTGCCTCTGCAGTTTCCTGTAGTGACCTATGGCTGTTGCATGTTTTCCATGTTGTTTGTCCAAGTGAGTCAACCTTTGGAGGTGCCATTGTGTATAATTATTCGTTATTTGGTTGAACTCCAGCTACTACGATCTTCGAACTCACCTATTCACCACATGTCTTCGTGCTCCTTAGCTCTACAGGTATCGTTTTTCTCGTGTTTTAGTTTTATACAGGGTGTCATAAATTCCCTAAATCTTTTGAGATATTCTTCTTTGATGTCCATAATTGTGTTAACTATTCTCGAGCACACTTCATTAAGCTTCATAAATGTTCAATTCACACCTTTTTACCTCTATCACCAGTTTTTTCTTTTCCGACTGTTGGCTCTTTTTCCGGTGCATTGTAGATTTTCGATGCACCATACATTTTTATTGTGAATTTTCCCCCGGTGCACCGTCTTTTCTTCATGTCAGACATATGTTGCGTGTGATAACTTTCTATTTTTTTCACGTTGATTCCACTGTCTGTTGCGCATGATATTTCCTAGTATTTTGTATTTTCCTTCTTTTTTCTTTCTTTTTCTAATTTTTCTTTCTTTTTATCAGTTTTCTTTCCCAATATCTACTATAGTACACGATATACATGACTTTCTTACTGTGTTGTAACATTTAAGAGTTAGTAGATCGATTGTCCCTGTACAGTTTCAGTTGAATATCGTTGATCATTCCTTTCAGTTATGTTCCTCCCAAGTCTTTTAGTTGCATAGATCCCCCATTTGTGACAGTCTTTACTTTATATGGCCCTAGAAAATTCATTCTAAACTTACCAAGGTGTTGTAGAAATTTGTTGTCATAGAGAAGAACTAGTTCTCCCTCCCTAAATCTTTTCTTTTTAATGTGTTTGTCATGCCAGGATTTGTCCCTTGCTTTCTGTACTTCCTGGGAAATCCTGCCAGAATCTTGTCCTCTTCCATTTACATTAGTTGAATTGACCTCTCTTGTACTGCACCTCTTTCTATCATGTTGGTAACTGCTGTTATGCACAGACTGGGTACAATAAATTCTAATGGCACGACTACTTCTTGTCCATAAACAAATATAAATGGTATTTGTCCTATCAACTTATTTCATATGGTCCTATATGCCCATAGTACTGTTGGTATTTTCAATTCCCAATCATCCCTTTTAACATTGCATATCTTAGTCAAATCATTTTCCAAAATCTTATTGAAATCTTCTACTGTTCCATTTGCGTGAGGATGATATGGTGTACTCTTCTGGTGATAAGATTCAAACTCCTCAGTCATATCCCTAGTGATATTATTAATAAAATGAGTGCCTTTTTCACTCATCAGAATTCTGGGACATCCAAATCTGATGATCATTTACTCAAATAAGAAGTGTGTTGTTGTCTCTGCACTACAATATTTGACTAGTGTTGCTTCTTCCCATCTCGTTAAGTATTCAATCACAATAACAATATATCTTTATCATGACCTTTTTTCTGGTGGATTCATAGGTCCAACAAAGTCTATTACCATTTTTTAAATACTTGTAGAGTTACTTGTGGTGTTAGGGGTATATCATCCCTTCTGTCGAGTTTGCCAAACCTATGACAAAGATCATAGTTCTGGAAATATTCATTGGCATCTTTATGGACTGTTTTTCACCACAATCCTTCACACAATACCTTCTACGTTGTAGATTTTCTTTCATAGTGTCCTCCATCTACACCTTCATGAGCTTCTACTTAATGAAGTATTATTCAACTACCTATATTGAGGATAATTGTGCATCAGGCAAGTTGTCTTCCAAGTTAGTAGGTTCTTCTCCATTGGTTACCCTTGACAGGTGATCAGGGCCTGCATTTAACTTCCCTGGTTTGGCAATCACTTTGAAATCGAATTCTTGGAATAATAAAAACCATCTATAGATCCTCCCCACCAACATTGTCTTGTTGACTAGATATTTGAGGGAAGAATGGTCTATGAACATTTTAAAGTGTTTACTCAGTAAATAGTGGCTAAATTTCTAAAGTGCATATACCATGGCTAGGCCTTCTCTTTCTATGGTGTTGTAATTCTGCTAAAATTTTGGCAACTTTTTTCTTGCAAAGGCTATAGGATGGTCTAAGTTCCCTTCTCCTAGCTACACCAGACTTTCTCCAAGTTCTATGGATGATGCATCTAAGTGCAAATGAAATGTATTTTACCAATCTGGAAATACTAATATAGGTGTTTTCACCATATTTTCCTTTAGAGTGTCCAATCATTGTTGAGAATCCTCATTCCACTCAAATCTAGTGTCCTTATTTAATAGTTTTTCCATTGGTGTAGTAATATGCGTATACCCCTTTATAAATTTCCTGTAATATCATGTATGTCCTAGTGTTTCTCTTAACTGGTGCACTGACTTTGGTGGTGGTAAATTCACAATGATTACAATCTTAGCAGGATCAACCAGTAAACCTTGTTTACACACTATATGTCCCCACAATATCCCAAAAGGTGTACCAAAATGCATTTGTTGATGTTTAATGATATCTAACATTTCTTGCATCTTTCCAACATTAGTCTTAACACTTATACAGGGTCCTTCAAAATACTATATACAATCCAGTCATTCAAATATATTTCTATAAAATGATGTATGAATTACTTAAAAGTAGCTATGAATACTCTTGAAAAGATAGTTGGTGCATTATTGAGTCCAAATTTCATGACTTTATATTGGTAGGATCCCCATTATGTATAAAAAGTAGTCTTATACATTTCCTCTAGAGATATTTTTATTTAATGGTAACCTGAGAATCCATTTGTGAATGAATATGCTTCCTGGCCTCTCACATTCTCTAAGACCTCATCCGTAAAAGGAGTAGGGAAATGGTCATTTAAGAAAGCATCATCGAGTTTCCTCAGATCTACACAAATATTTATCCCCCCTTGCTTCTTTTCTTGGACTACCATGATATGTATCCATTCATATTCCTCTACTGGATCTATAATGCCATCTTCCAACATTCGGTCAATTTCTGTTTTCACTTTCTGCTTATACATTAGATTTAGTTTGTAGGGTCTTTGTCTGATAGGTCTAGCCTCAGGTTTGAGGGGTATCTTCATCTCACCTAGCTCCCCTACTATGAATTTCATTTCTCTAAAGGTCGTTGGAAAAAGGTCACTGTATTTATGTAGTAACTTTGTTATTCTTTCTACTATTTGCTCATCCCAATAGTCTCCAATACTTGTCATTTTAGGATTGTTATTTGTCCCAATGTTGACTTTCTTAACTTTGATTGGTGTAGCAAATGCCTCTGAATCCATAGATGGAACTTCCACTGCTCTCTCTCCTTCAATCTCTATAATCTCAAAGTTGCACGGATCATTTTCATATGGTGCTTCCTCTTCGACATGATAACATGAGAGTAACTCTTTGACTGTATTTATGTTCTAATATTGGTATTTTGTCATGATTTTAACCTCTGGTTCATCAAAAAATATCACTCCCCATATAATCTTTAGCATTGAATCAATGTTGGGGGTCTCATGCTCTAATGAGAAGGTTACTGCAAAATTTTGTTGTATTCATGTCCATTCTGTAGTGCCTCTGTGCATCTCTTGGTCTATGTACAAGTTCCCTGGGATCCCTTCCAATGTATGAATAAAGTGATGAGGCCATTCCTTTGGTGGTTTCATCCTCCATTATGTTGTGCACTTCTCCAAGTGTTCCAATAGTGTTTCTTTCCCATCATACTTTTTCACTCTATTTCTCCCATGTTCTGCACCAAATCTAATGCACAATAATCATTTACACTGATACCAGTTTTGAATTGTTTCTTTGTGTGCACCCCACCATATTGCAGGTGTTTCATTGAGTGAAATATCTAAGGCTAAGAGCCTCTATTTTTGTAACACTTCCTCTTCATATTTTTCAATAATTCTTCTAAAGCATTTAGCCTATGAAAACTGGGAGGTTCTCTTACCTCTGTACCAACCCATCTTACTGCACAGTCGATTCTTGCACACATCCTTATGTAAACTTCATGTAATTGTTGTTGCCAATTATACAAACCTGTGTTTGAGTCAGAAGCACAAGATGTAATGCTTCTCAAGCAGAGTACCCCATCTACAGTTGGGTTGACATAAGCCTCTTCTCGTGTGGTGGTTCTATACAACTGGTTTATTTCTTCCAAATATAAACAAGTGGCGTCTACAAACCTTTCTTCTTCTAAAGGGTCCAATAGTGCAATGACTTTATATTCACCTGATTAAAAGGTAATTTCTCTTGTCTTCAGGTTAATTATAGCTTGGTTATAAAATTCCCAATCCAATCCCAGTAATGTTGGGTAAGGTTTTGTGCCATCTACTATATTTACTACTTCAAAATATTCCATAGTGCGCACTCCATCCAAATATATTGTCACACCTTTAATCCTTCCAATTGGTAACACTCTACATTGATTGTCTAGTTTCAACTAGACAGGTGAATATCTTAATCTGGGTTCTCCCATACATTGCCATGTCTTCTTAGGAAAAACATTTACTTCAGAGCCTAAATCCAGTATAACATCTCCCATGTTGAAATCCCCAATTTGGCATTCAGTATGAATTCTTTGTTTTTACATCTTCTTGCATGGAGATAATTGACTATTTTCTGCTCTAGCTTCCCTTCTACCTCTGTGTTACATCTTTCTAGAATTTTTTTTAATACGTTAATAGATGATGTATCATTCAATAACTTAACACATGATATCAGAAAAGTCTTTATGGTACTTACTTGCTCTAAAGGTTTCCTTCATTGGTATGGTCCATTGGGAATGGAATCCCATATATTGGTGGGTTTTGAGTTTTTTGCACGATTGATGTAGATGAAACATTCTGCTTGAGAAACTTTTGTATGGCCTCCTTAAATGTTTCCTTTTATTTATGCGCATCAAAATGCTTATGTGGCTCAATATTCTTCTTAACCCATTGGTGTTGAGATGGATCTTGTTTTGCTACATCAGTTCCTATCTTGGCTCCTCCTTGAGTGATTATATTGTTGTTTCTCCCATCATCCCTAGCTTATGCAGAAATCTACTAGACATTCTGGTTTTTCTGGTTCCTTCTTTACTGGATCTTTCCCAACATTGTTGGAAAGTCTTATGTGTCATGGTATGTTGTGTGAAAGTACATACATGTAACTAGTGGAAGTGGAAAATCCCTTGCATAATTTCCTAGTTGTTCGTAGTTGTGGAACAATACTAGTCCTCTTCCTCGTCCAAATCCTCCTCTTCCTCGTCCTCCACCTCTATATGCACATCGATCTCCTTGTGGTGTGTTTTATTGGGGTACCTGGTTATACTGCAAGGGGTTATACTGTGGTTTTGCAATGTTGTATTGTTGATGCGCATTGTTGTGTATGGTTGTGGTACCTAGATAAAATGAGGTGTAGTTTGTCCTGACATCATTTTTTCTTACAACCTATAAGTATCTAAAGTTCTTTCTCTCATCAGATCCATCATTCTACAATCCTTATTATCATGACCCACTGATTTGAAAAAATTGCAATATGAAATTTTTGGTATTGTCTTATACATATGCATTATTGGAAAATGATATGGATCATGCCCATTAATCTTAGAAATATCACACCATGTTCCTCATATTGGCATTGGGTTTGACACCCCTGTCTCCATGTACTACAAAAAAGTTGGACATTCATTCTTATGGTGTCCTTCTGTCTTTCATAGCGTACACCAAACAACTTCTCTTTTCTATTTGCCCTTATTCTGATTAAGTTGAAATGTTGGATTCTTAAAATCATCCTTCAGCTCCTCTATTGTTGGATATATATGTTGATAGTGGTTCTCTTCCAGTTGCAGGGATGCTTGCAAATTCTCTTCTTGAGTTTGGAAATTTTGTTGTCTGAAAGGATACTTCAAGTGTGGTAACAATGAGTTCACAAATAAGTGCCTATGTTGCATGTCATTAATTGCATATTTCAACTTAACTTTCATATGTTTGAACCTCCGATCAATATCCCAAATAGACTCACCTAGTTTCTACCTGTTTTCAATCATTTCATTCATGTACTGGTCTTCTGAGATTGGATTTTGAAACTCGTTTACTAGTATTTTTTTCATGTCTTCAATAGTGTTTGGTACTCCCTTTAGACTGTTTACATCCAGGCTCATATACCATTCCAGCGCATAGTCTGTTAGTGTGATAGCTAACTGCACGATCTTTGTATCCTCATATGTGATCTGCTTTGCTTCCCAATTCTTGTCACAAATGAATAAGTGTTTTTCAGGGTCCTCTGATGCCTCTCCTCGAAATTTTGGTAATCTAATCGTGGGATCATGTCCTGCCATTTTGAACTGTGTTCAAATACTTCCTCTGCACAGTGTAGATAATTGACTATTACTTCTTGAAATTTCTCCCCTAGTTTATTTTCCTTGATTGGATCGTTGTCTTGTTTATTTTCTTCCACTAAAATTTAGTTGTCTAAATGTTGGTGTTCTTTATGGTGTATTAGTAACACATGGGGTTGTAGGTTCCACATTGACGATGATCTGGATTGGAGTTCTACCTTCTATTCCTAAAAATGGACCTCCTGTTTTCCTTTAATATGTTATGGACAATATTTCCTCAATATTCTCCACAGCTCAGAGATATTCTACCTCTTCTTCATTTCTCGCCAAGCCTTCTCTATCGGCTATGTCTCTCTTCTTATTGTTCATTTTATATTGGTAGGGTATTCCGTTGCGCGTCTTTCCAGATTTTTCCATTATCCTCTTTTTATGGTTCTCTTCCATCATGATTGGGTCCATGACCTCTTTCTTCTTCCCCTTATGTGTCTCCCTGTCCATATCTCAACCTCCTATCAATGCTTACCCCATTCCCCCATGCACGCAAGGAAGTTTAGTTGTTTCATTCCATGGTGTTCACACCGTTGTCATACAATACAATCCTAATTGAAGTGTACAATGATCTGATGTACCTAACTCTGGGTCCTTTTAGAAAATATTTCTCTGATGTAGTGTAGGACTTCATGGTATCTACTGCAAATTCAGTGATAAACCATGCAACAATATTGTCTAGCCATAAATCTACTGCGTGCATAAATTTTTTATTAACTTGTTGTAACTGTGATATCTCCACAAGATTCCACTCCAGTTGTCTGATTCGATTTGTAGGGTGGTTTTCCTTTAACCTCAATAACTACTCCCACAAAAAATGTGGTAAATCACATAAAAATACCTCATGAAAGTCGCTAAACATGTATTGGACGAGATATTTTTGCGGTGTTAACTTAGGGTTTCTATTGTCCTTCTACGCAAACTCAAGTTTTTTTGTTTTCAACCATATTTAAATCTCCGCCTTCATTAGATTCCATGGCCTGAAAAATCTCTTCTATACTTTCATCTTCCATGCATTTCCTCCATGGATCTTGTCCACTCAATCCTGTGCAGTTCCAGCCAGCACTGAAACCATTTGTTGGGTTTCTTTAACTTCTTCTTGGGATGATCCAGGTTCTTCTCTCAAATAGGTTTCGAACAAAACCCTAAAAAACTATCGGCCGTCTTGGAAATCAAGAAGGAAATGCTACACAAAGGGTGCACAATGTAGTCTCACCCGAGATAGCTTTAATGGGGGACTACAATACTCAGGTTTTTGCAGTCTAGGAATGAGTGGGGATTGGGGTAGGGTTATTTCTCCTTATGCATTATCTTTGTTAATCATTCATCTACTTCTATGATTTATTCATCTTTAAACCTATGCATATATGTTAATATAGCTACTTTAACCATTCATATTAAGCTAATGATGAAGAAAAAGTAAAGCATTAATTAAAAATCCCACAAAACACAAGGTTTACTATGGTTCACCCACTCCTAGGGCTACATACACAAATATATGGCTCTCTTCTCTTTTATTTATTCTGCTGCAAAATATTGCGTCGCACGCATTACATATTTAGTAATACAATAAAAATGAGGGTCAGAACCCTCGGTGAGGCTGACTAGATCACACTAGGATCCTCTTCCTGTGACCTAACCCTTATAGACTAAATTAGTAAACTCTTCTACAAGACTTATTACAATCAGTGGTTTTCCAACCAATTAAATCTTAATACTTAACTGACATCCTTTTTCGGTCCCTTACCTAAACCTCCAAGGTCCTTATTTATACTACTTTATAGGTTGATAGTCATTACAATATTTATCAAAAACCCTAACCCTATCATAGTTAGGCTGGTCTTCCTACATGCGACGTTGTGTTTCCTCCTACATGTTATTTTTCCTCCTTTTTCATGCATTTTTCTTTCTTACCACCTGTTGCACTCGCTCAAAAATTAGGTCTTTCTTTCCAAAAATAGGTCTTTCCCCAAAACAAATCTTTCTCCAAAAATAGGTAAGCACCCAAAATATACTTCGTTCTCAAAATAGGCTTGCGCCCAACATCAACGCATACATATCTTAGTAATTTCTAATTGTTTGCTTAAGTGATTGACATACAAGAGAGAGAAAAGCTATCATTAACTTATGCTTTATGTTTTTTCCATGTAATCTCTGAAACCCTTACACCAATATAAATTGTATACATTCATGTGGTCCAAAATGTTGAGAGCTCAAGGAAGTCAAGGGAGGACAAGGAAGTCAAGGGAGGACCCTGCCTACTAGTGCCCTAACGTAGGAAGACACATTAGAAACCCTTCTCAAGACACACACAAGTAATTTTAATGGAATCCAAGGATGTCTCACATGGAATGAAATGTTGTTGGCCCTTGACCAAGTTTTGGAGAACCTTGGTCATGTTTGACCATTTTTGGGACTTCGACAAGCTGGTCAAAGGTAGAGCACAAGGTGCAGCAGATATTGTGGGATCTCGGGCCCTTCTTAGGGCATTTTTTGGTTTAGGGTTTATGTAATGGGTATGGGATGTCGACCCATGGGTTTACCCATGCCTTGGACCTTTTTGTAATGTATAAATAGAAATCTAGACAATGTAAGAAAGATAACACTAGGTCTAAGAGAGACGTGGTGCTAAGTGCTATATTGTGTTGAGTGCAAGTGATGTAAGTATTTGGATCTATGTGATTGAGTTAGCTCTATGCATACTGTGTGCATGAGAACTCGTAGGGCTAAGTGCAAATGACTCTAAAGAGGCTTTGTGCTGTAACCTAGCTCGGGGAAGCATGATATAGCGAGCTGTGTGAAGATCTCCTGTCCTATGTAGAGTGGGTCCTTGTGGCTCTTTGTTTGTAGAAGATTGACAGAAGACAATAAAGAAGAGAAGAGTTGGTGGATGTAGCCCCACACTAGGGTGAATCACGTATATCCTGTGTCGTGGTTTCTTTGTGCATTATAGTTGTTATTTTATTGATGTGATTTATGCATAGTGTAGTGATATATGTTAGATGCATATGATATAGTAGCTTAGTGCTTAGTAATGTGAATGAATGATAGATATGATCTATTTCTATATGCTAAGTTCTTGGATGTATTAGATCTTTTTGAATAATGTGCTCCTCTGTAACTAGGGTGTCGACCTTTAATGTGACTAAGGGTTATATATTGATGAATGATAACTACTAAGTGCTCTGTTAAGTGTTGTAATCATATATTTGTGTCCTAGCTAGGTTGTATATAGTACTTGAGTCCTGCAACCACCCCCGCCTCTACCTCGGGTGAGACTTCATTTTCTTTGCAGGTGTTGCTGAAAGGGCCAGTATTTAGGGTTTTTTTGGTGCATTATTGAATCGTTGAACCCTAGGTCTGTCCCTGTGCCAAAAAATGGTTCCATTTCTAGGACTGAAAATTGTGATTGTTGGGAACTCAAGAAAATAAATCTATGTGCGTAGATCTGTTGCTTTAGTGCACAATATTCTACTTGACTGCGAAGCTCTGTGCTAAGAAAGGAATTAGATTTGAAAGAGGTAAGATCTTAAATCTTTGTGCTCTAAGAAAGGTAAGATAAGCGGAAATTTTTGTTTCAAAAGAATGGATCTAGGTATGTCTAATACATTTTGTCCTAGTCTGAAAACTAGGGAACAACTAGAAGAAAGAAGATTGGATATGAGTAGATATGATAAGAATAGTCCAAGATATGTTATTCCTATGCATAGAAAGAATTTTTGGACTAACAAATGGTTGCAGGATCCTAGAAAGAATGTTTTTCAGGTTAGTTATTTTGATCCCAGTGCACAATAAAATAAAGGTTGGGGGTCATTTAAAAGAAAGAGAGGATTAACTCTTTGCTACAGTTGCAGAAGATCGAGACATCTTGCTAAGGAATACCCTGGTAGAGGTCCTAGTTGTCTTTGTTGTAAAGCTATGGACCATGAATTTTTTTATTGCCCTATAATGATTGTTAAAGTTGAAAAGATGAATATGAGACAACAAAACCATGAGACAGGCCAAGAAACTAAGGATATGATAGAACCCCAGAAAGAATTAGAAACTGTATTACTACAGATGAAAGAGACCCTGAATGATCACAAATACATCAACTTATCAGATATTTTAAATGAGAAGGAATGCATCGAAACAAGAATATGAGACTTCAACATAGACTTTGTTCTAGATGAGGAAACCTAGATGAATATCATGACAGAAATAATTTGGGAAAATTTGGGAAATCCTGTTATGGTTCCTTCATTAGGAGGAATAGGGTTATTTAGAGGAAATATAATAACCCTATGTGGAATACTTACCCATATATCTATGAGTTCTCATGGAACTTTGACAGAAGAAGAATTTGAGATCGTTAAATTTGTTGAGAACAACACCCCATTCACTATTTTTCTAGGAAAAACATGGACTGATAAAGATTAGACACGAAGGAAACAGGAAGAGGAGGATCTAGAACAGAAAAAGAAAGAACTAAGGGATTTCATGTCTAGGAGAATAGCGCACTTACTAAAAGAACAAGATGACCAGTCGAAGCTACTACGGACTAGATATCTGGACGTCGAAGGTGAAATAACACAGGAAGACTTGAAACACCTGTCTGTACAAGAGAGTAGAATACCTACCTCAGAAAGAGAAAAAGTGTTACTCTCAGAACCCTTGAAAGACCCTCCACAGTGTGAAGTTACTATGCCAAGAGGAGATAAGAACAATAATGGAAAGAGGAAACCAGTGACTCATATTACAGGAAATAAAGCCAAAAAGCTCAGCAAGAAGAAAGCAAAGTTAGAAAAGTTACAGGAAGTTCTAGGGAGGAATTCATAGAAGGAAGGTTTGTAGAAATGGAACTTCGTCGAGATATAAGAACAACGAATATTGACACTTCTGCATGGCGAAGCAATATGACCGTTGGAGGCATCCCACCATTCCAAAATGGATTGAACCGCAGTTATGGCTAGAAATATCACCATTAGACCATTTGGACCATGCCATAATTGATGGAAATGCATTGATTGAGGCGTTCCTACCCGTTAGAGGAGTCTGTTATGACATTTTCTATTTATCCCATTGAACGTTTCTCTGAGAATACTCTTTCCAATTGTCATTATCCAAGCCCACAGAGAAGTAGTTTCCTATTGAGAGCTTTCCACCCATTCTATTACCGTGATTGTTTGTTCACTAACCTACGATACCTGATCTCGAGCATGCATGTCAGGTGACTTTAGTGAAATAGAGAAATCTGTCGAAGAGATCCTCATTGACCTCATGGATGAGAAGGTCATGTCTACAGGATTCCAAGCCTCTTCTACGAGAGGAGTTCAATCATCCCCGTCAACTTCTCATGGATCTGGACCATCCCGAGTTGTGACAGAGAAACGATCCAAGCATCGTGATGAATTGGTGAATGTGAATCTCATCCCATATAATGTGCCCAATTATATCCCACCTCTGGCTAGCACAGTGAGTCATGACAGTGTACTGAGGGACCTCAACTACACCTTGATTACTGCTTACCTCCCAAAGGGGATACACACAATAGGACCAGAGTTAGGAAAAATCATGATGTTGAAGATAAGTGACTTCAACTTGGGAGATCACAAGAACCATGGAATGCTCGCCCCACACAAGTATTTAACTAGGACCAAGGGGAGGAAGTCGAATATCATCCCCCAACTGTGGACTATGAACATCGTGAGGTCCACTATCATGAACGTGATGAAGATACCACACTATGGAAGGCATCAGGAGGTTAATGGGTGCATTAAAATCCTATTGTATTGCATCCATGGTGGTTATCTATGGCTAGACATACACATCACCGTAGATCCAACACTAATCCATCGGATCACCGAATCAAGCATGCAAGGACCAGACCCATAAGAATTTTATCCAGGGAAGATTGCAGATCGTGGCCTGGTGCAGAAAATTAAAGATACCTATGGAGATGTGGAAAATGGGAAGCGAGGCTACAAGGTAGCTTCCATTCAGAATAGTTCAGTGCACCTAACCTGTTAGTTGATCGTTGGTAATCTAGAAAGGAAGAACAAAACCACGCAGGTCACAGGGTTCATTGTTGACCTCGTGAGAAAATGCGTGGAAGGGATACAAATGAGCTAGGCGAGCTACCTCATCAACTAGTTAGAGAAAGACTCCCGTGAAGCTCAGGATTAGGGATACGAGTTCCACTTCAGTTGCCTATTGATCCTCATCAATTTCATTGCTTGGGAAATGATGGAAGGTGCGACCTTCCCTGAGACTAAGCCATCAGAACCCTTAGCTGTGAAGTTCACCAGAGAACAATGTTGGGTTGCACAACAGGAAAAATACAACATTCAAGCCAAGTTTGCAGAGGATAGAGTGCAGATCCAGAATGAGAAGGAACAACTTCTCGCAGAGAAGTTTAGAGTTAAAGAAGCAATCACTAGAGAACTTCTCTCTGTGACGGGCTTAGAATAGATGGAAGAAGACCCAGTGGAAATCCAAGTAGGGAATCTTGTTGAATCCATTCAGTAGCTCCAACAAAGGATAGAAAAACTAGAGTTACAAGCAGTGTGAAGCACTCCGCAGGAAGTGCGAGACCATAGAGAAAAAACTACCTGAAGCGTAGTTTAGAGAGTCAAGCCATTGGCCTTAGAATGTAAATAACTCAGCAGTTAAAGTGTGTATATTTACGAGCGCCTTGTAGAGGACCTTGAACTAGGGAAACTAGAGTCACAGCTTCAGGAAGCAAAGAAGCAAGAAACAATGGTGCAAGCATAGTTGAAGCCACTACCAGTGGTTGAGAGGATGAAATGATCTCAGGAACAACACATAGTTTGACAACAGGTCCATGCCATCCAGAGTAAGGTCATGGAAGTGACTCAGCAACTCCAGCCAGTGCAGGATGCAACTTTCATACTTTTTTAGGAAATTGAAGGATGAGGTGCAAAACTGGAACAAGTGGTCACCATAGTGTAACAATGCTTGGAAGAACCTATGATGGAGAAGGTTATTCAATATTTCATCGAGAAGGAGACTCTGGTGAAGCAATACGTCGAGGTAGCTCGAGAAAATCTTGAGGCATTTGAGGAAGAATTACCTAGATCAGAGTGAATTAGGACGCGTCACAGGTGAGTGTTGGGGGCTTGTTGGCCCTTGACCAATTTTTGGGGAACCTTGGTCACGTTTGACAATTTTTGGGACTTTGAGAGGCTAGTCAAAGGCAGTGCACAAGGCAAAGCGGAGATCGTGGGATCTCGACCCCTTCTTAGAGCATTTTTGGTTTTAGGGTTTATGTAACAGGTATGGGATGTCGACCCATGTGTTTACCCATGTCTTGGCCCCTTTTGTAATGTATAAATAGAAAGCTAGAGGATGTAAGAAAGATAACACTAGGTATAAGAGTGACATGGTGCTAAGTGCTATATTATGTTGATTGCAAGTGATGTAAGTAGTTGGATCTATGTGTTTGAGTTAGCTCTATGCATACTGTGTGTATGAGAACTTGCAGGGCTAAGTGCAAGTGAATGTAAAGAGGCTTTGTGTTGTAACCTAGCTTAGGGAAGGAGGATCTGGTGAGGTGCACACATATCTCTTTTCCTATGCGCAATGGGTCCTTGTGGCTCTATGCTTGTAGAATATTGACAAAAGACAATAAATAAGAGAAGAGTTGGTGGACATAGCCCCACACTGGGGTGAACCACGTATATCGTGTGTTGTGGTTTCTTTTTGCATAACATTTATTATGTTATCGATGTGATTCATGATTAGTGTAGTGATATATGTTAGATGCATATGATATAGTATCTTAGTGCTTAGTAATGTGAATGAATGATAGATATTAGTTATTTCTATATGATAAGTGCTTGGATGTATTAGATCTTGTTGAATATTGTGTTTCTCTGTAACTAGGGTTTCGACCTGCGATGTGAATAAGGGTTAAATACTAATGAATGTTAACTGCTAAGTGTTATGTTAAGTGTTGTAATCACATATTTGTGTCCCATCTAGGTTGTAGACACTTGATTCCTGCAACCACCCCTACCTCTACAGTAGGTGAGACTTCATCTGCTTCAGAGGTGTTGTCGAAAGGGCCAGTAGTTAAGGTTTTGTTGGTGCGTTGTTGAAGTGTTGAACCTTGGGTTTGCCCCTGTGCCAAAAAATGTATATATAGTTCAACAATGAGAAATTTCTAGTAGATGAAAATGACCTAAATGCATACAATAACATCAAGAGAAGAAAATTGTATGCCATAGTTCCCAACCATCTATTCTACCCTACAACGTTGAAATATGGTGGATGTATGAACAATTAGACCCAAAAAAAAGAATGATTATCCATGAAGAATGGAACTCAGTAGCTTCATTGACGACAAATAATATCCACCGGATGTATCATTTAATGCAACCAATTTTTTTTCTTAATAAGCCATTTAGGGATGCCTTTACCAAGGAGAATCCTAAACCAATAGAAATTATTCAAGAATGGTGGCATGAAGACAAGTTGTTTGTTACGAAGCTCAGCAAAGTATACAACACACACTATTTCAAAGAATCATATCAAATCCTTGCAACCATGATTTTTGAGCTCTATGGAGAGGAAACAAGTGTCCACTTCAATCTTGAATGGGTTCCTATTGCACAAAATTTATCATAAGAAGGAAATTTTTTCTACTGGGCACATATATTGTCGAACAATATTTTCCAGAATGTCCAAGAATCCCACACCAACAATAAATTAGGTTTTTTTATGCCATATTTCTTTATTGATGCAATTTTCACATCTATTCACTTTCCTAAAATGAATTGGAGTTGGAATCCCAATTCACCTACCATCCATGTATATTTCTTAGAACCTGGGAGAAAAATTTTAAGAAATATTTCTATCAAATCTATGATCATTTTGTAGGCCCATTATTTCATATTATTTTTTTCCAACCACTCCAAAGGTTATCTTCAAAAACCCTTGAAACCTTGAGAGAAATTGGAGTCTAGTATATGGAGGAACACTACAAATATATAAGAATTTTTGGATGCTCTTATCCACCTCATATGCTCCCTAAATATGTCCTAGATAAATTCATAGGAAATGAAATATCATATCATACAGTTGAGGTAAGGATTACTAGGACTTTATTTGTTGGTAATAAGATAATCTGACCTAAATTCCCTATCATATTAGGAATTTTTTCCCTGGTAAATGTTCCACATGCAAAAAAGGAATAAAATTCCTTAAAGGAGCTAATCTTATGTACAAGAGTGGAAAAGAACCATGACCCTGTAGGGGTGTTATCGAACCATTTCTAGACCTTGGGGATTATACTCCCATTCCAACATGACCAAAATACATAAGATGATAACTTCCAAGGGGTTAGTTCTTTTGAAGAGGTACTATACCACGTCTAGAATAATCAACAACATGAGAAACTACAAGTTGAACAAGAGAAAAGTAAAGTCGTGTTCTAAGAACAAAGACAAAAACTAATGGCCAGTGCTCAAGAACAAGTAGAGTCTAACAAAAAGGCCCAACCACTAAAGGAATAAGAAAGGACTAAAAAGGCTATAGAACTGAAATAATAGTTGAGAAGGTAAGACTAACTGAGAGAAGATGAGAAGTAAAATAGAGAATAAAAGGATAGACATAAAAGCGAGAAAGAGAAACAAAGGAAGGAAGGGGAAGAGAAACAGAGGAAAGTAAAGGAGGCTAGAAATAATGTTGAACATAAAAATAAATATGAAGAAGCAGTCCCTCAAGTTGCAGAATAAGAAGAGAAGAAAAAAAAAAAAAAAAGGAAGAATCAAATAGGAAATCATAAGAAATAGTTGAGGATAAGAAGATTATATTGAAAAATCTAGAAGAAGATAAAGGAAAGGACTCCAATCCCATCACAATAAAGGGGATTTCATTGCTAGCTTCTCCCATAAACCTTGTTACCCCAATCAGTATAATATCATTAAGCTTCTACTGCTCCTCATTATAGCTAATTGACTTTGATGATGTTGTGGTTCCATTTGGAGAATATTATTTTAGAAAATCTAAAAGGGGAATCACCAAGAGATCAACAAAGAGGAAAACAACTGAGGGAACTCCCAATTAGGAGACACTTGGATGATCTATTATCTGGAAACTGACCAAAATTGACCCACAGAAAGAAGCAGAGGAGACACCATCTGCATTAAGTGGATTTGTGGGAGCCAATTCTAGCATTGTGAAAGAGCTCAATGTTTTTCTAGAGTCCTATAAATTAAAAGTGGAAACCATTGAAAAAATGATGAAACAACAAAAGGGTCAATTGGAAAATGAATTCAAGAACCTAGCAAACTAGAAGGATCAATTTCATAAAGTTGAGATAGACAATCTCAAATAGGTGCATGCACAAGAAATAGAAAAGTTGACAATATAACATAAAGAAAAAAACATTCTTTCTAAGTGGAAAAAGCACAAACTCCTAGAACTGGTAGATAAGGTAAGAAGAATTGAAATAGATATGAAAGATAGCAACAAAGAGACACAAGCATTGGAATCCATAAAACAAGAGGCCACTCTTTCCAATGAAAAATTGAGAGAGCCCCAAAATAGATTATTTGATGAATTGAATAAGGTCCACAAAAAAGAGTTAATATAATATTTCCCAACATGCATTTGGTAAGATTTTGTATTGGAAAGGTTTTCACATAAAAACCATTATAGACCTATTCATATTTACTAAAAGAGAACAAGGGAAATGTAAGGTATTGATGGATAGTTAGAATTTATCATTTGAAGACATTGAGGAAAAAACATTAAGTACCACCAAGGCTGATCATAGACTCTGGAATTTTGTTGATGAATTATTATATCAATTTTGGATGTTTACCATGGATGAGCTACATCATAAAATCCATAGAAAATTAAGAATTGCAGAGGTGGGGAAAAACTGATATGAAAGAAACAAGGATATTGACCAACTCAAAGCAGTCAACACAAATTTTTTGAATAATTGTTTTATATAACCAGTCAACCTGGCTACTACAGTAGGTGCCTATATAAAAAGAGTTCACAAAGATCTGAAGTAGGAAGTTGCTAACAGAGTATATGATGGGGAAACAAAAATAGAAAAGATGAAGTTGAATAGGATTGAAGAGATAACCAAGGCATATGACTCATGAAGAGCCTACAAGGAAAAGATAGTTTCCGAGAAATACTCATAATTTTGTATTTATAATATTGTCCAGTAAATTATAAATTGAATTTGAATTATAGATAGTGCAAAAGTAGTTGAAACGAAGATATGTAACTGTAATATTCACAATTAAATAAGTTGAAGGGTCTCTCTTATTTTATAAAAGAGAGATCCATGTACTAAATAAGGATGTTTTCTCGTTGTAACATTGATCTAGGTGGATATCAGTGGCCACCCACCTTTTTTGACTGGCTCCAAACAATTTTCTGTAAATTTTGGCAATTTATTATTTTTAGTAGTTTTTAACTTTTGGGGCCAGTTTTAAACAAAACATTTTCACGGTTAGTCATATAAATGATATCCAAAGGCTCTAATTGAGCCCCCTAAATGAATATCCTTTTCAATGCCTTTCCAATGAGCTATCGTGCACCCTAAACGAAGATCATATGCAAAAGTTACGACCCCAAAACTTACCCCAACGGGGCCCACATGACTTTTGGAACTTCATCTCCTAGGGTTAGGTTTTTGGATATCTATGGTTTTGTCATTCATATTTATTGTAAAAATGATTTTAGAGCCTTATTGTACTCATCTTCTTGCGAATGAGCATAGCCATAACATCTCTTCTTAGAGCTAAGTTGTCACCATTCTAGCAAGCTTGTTTTCAGTCTACATTTTGCAGTTTTCAACATATTTCTTATTTAATAGAAGTAAAATTTAATTGTATCTTTGTTATTGTTCACTGTGTCTCTATGTTAACATTATAAGTATGAGGTTTCATTTTGTTTTGCTCATAAATCTAGATCAAACATTAACAATACTATTATCTCATGGAATAAAGAGCAGAAATCATTTTGACGACCATGAATGTGTTCAATTGTGTATGGAACAATTGTACATGTGCAATTGATTTATGTATTTCTTGAATAATATTTCATATGAACCACTTATGTGATTATTTTTTACGCAACTTATTTGTTTTTGGTTACTGATGGATAAAATGGTGATGTTGCAAGTGCAATATATAACTATTTATGATTTATATATGTTTCCTTGTTGTTTAAATATATTGTTGGTAACACGAACTATTTATGTACTAAATAATATTCTCTTATATCGTGTCTTTCTTTTTTAGAAATACTCATGGTCACGATAGATTAGAAACATATTAGAATATATAGTTTTGAATTTGTTTTAGATAGTTAAAAGTAGAATTCTTTGGAGGACAATTTATCCTCCTCCTTTGTAAAACAAATTCTTAGTGACAATCAATCCCATGTACTAGTCGAAACTTGTCATACCAAACGAGAATGAATCTAATTGAAAATCACCAATGAGTATTTTTTCTTATTATTGATTGACAGGTCATTACGACCAATCAACATTTTGTATATGATATAATGACATTTTCAATTAAAAACTAGAATTTGTTCCTCATAATTGACATTGTCATGGTATTAAAATCATATTTAAAATTAACGTCTTCAAATCTTTTAATATATTATATATTTTGTAATGATATTCAAATTAAATTTGAAATGTATGTAGTTTCATCTTAATTATCATATAATTAAGTGTTTAATGTTTAATCAATACTTTGAATTTCATTCATATTATATAAAATTGGCAATAGAACTTCAAATAAGAATATGATTAAAGTATATTTATATATAAAAAGATTTAATGTAGTTTTAAAAATTGATTTATTTGATTGAATTATTAATTTAATGTATGTTATTGACGTAGAGATTAAAGGTCACTCATTCAATTTTGATTCGGTTTCTTAAAATTTCTCATTTTTATTATGATTATTTTACTTATAATTAAAATGTCAAAATATTGATTTTTTTTAATAACTGGCAGAATAAAAATATGGGTCGGTCTCGTATTACTGTGATATGGGGTCGATTCTTATCTCTACCACTATAATCCCCATGTGTCATATGTATTCCCCTTCAGTAGGCATGGGTAAATCCGGGGAATTTGAACTCAAAAACTCATCAAACATAACACTTCATATCACAACACTTGTCAATTGAGCTACTCCCTCGTGACTTCAAAATATTGATTAATGTAAAAAAATATTTCAATTTTAATATTAAACTTGGAAATCTAATCTATATTTTTAAGGTCATGGCCAAGCCACATCAAATTGGTGTATGAGACCCCCTTGTTTGGGGGACAAGGGAACCCCCCTCCTCCCAACGATTTGACTGGTAAAGTCTACAGAGGTATACATACCCTACCCCCCTCTGGATTTGAACTTGTGACCTCTTAAGAGGAAACACATGTTCTTAACCATTAGGCCCACTTAAATTGTATATATTACTATGTTATATTTAGAATATAACAAAATTAACAAAATATTTATATTTGATATTACATCTTAAACTAAATATTAAATTTAACCATACATAAAAGATTTTATTAAAATTATATCCACATTTATATAATAAAAATTTGGAGCCATTATCTTAGTGTTATCTTCTACTTTTGATAGTTGTATTTAAAATTTTGAAAATTTGTATTCGTGATGCCATGGATATGGTGTCATTTGCATTCTTGATTTAGGATGATTTCTATGTTAGGAATAAGATATATTAATAACATAAAATAGGCACAAGAAAAATACAAGAATATGACACTATGCTTTATCTTGGAAAACCCTTATGGAAAAATAAATCAAACATATCCTTGTTTCCTTGACCAAATTCAGCCAATCTAGCCAAGTGAGCCTTCACTGCTCACCTCCAAGCTCATTACAATGGAGCCTTTTAAGCCTATTTAAAAGTTGCATTACATGCAATCCACGGGATACCAAATTTATCGGCCCGAAAACCACCACTATTTACCTAAAATGGAGTTAACTCATTGACTCTTTTGCCAAGACTTAGTTTAACACAACAATCCCCATTTTAAATTATGTAGGTTGTACCCCCCTTAATCATAACTTGGTACGAACAATCTCACATTCTGAGATTACTTCACACATTCCCCCCTCAATCAAAGATTTAACTTCTATGATTCAAACATCTAGCTAACATACAATTACACCAACCACCTTTGTACCTATCCAAGTGGTTCATTCCACAACTTATCCTACATCCTCTCTATGCATGAGAGATGACTCCATGCACTACCACGCTACATGTGAAAACCTAAGGAATACAACTCGCCTAAGGCTAGGATTTACAAGTTGGACTAACAAAATCTAGGGTGTTGGGTACAACCGATCATGGACACATACTTTTCACATATATTTCAATTCACGTACAAAAACCATTTGAATTCTTTAAAAAAACATCTATATTAGCATCATTATGTGCCCAAAACATAAGGCAATAGAAAAAAATAATATCATTACCAGTTCTTCTCACCATCTCTTCTGTTTTTCCTCTTCATTTAGAATCTTCCTTTATTTCAAATATGTGATGACATGGATATTTTTATCTAGCATCACACAGAGCTTCAATATGCGAAAGAACTACTTCCTTCCAACTACCTATTGTTCTCCTCAGCACATTCTAAAACAAGAGGCTCTTTCCTTATGTGTAGTGAGTCTACAAACAATGACCACTCAGCTAGGAAGGTGGATAAAATCTCTCACTCCTTCTAACTTCTCTCTGATGCCACTTGTTAGGAATAAGAGATAGATTGATAACATAAAACAAGCACAAGAAAACTATCAAGCACATGACACAATGATTTATCTTGGAAAATCCTTACAGAAAAAACTAGCCAAATATATCTTTGTTTCCTTGACCAAACCTAACCAAGCTGGCCAAGTGAGCCTTCACTGCTCACCTCTAGTCTCATTACAATGGAGCCTCCTAATCCTATTTAAAGGCTTCATTACATGCAATACCACAATCTACCAAAACCGTAGACTTGAAAATCACCACTAAAATGGATTTAACTCATTGACTCTTTTACCAAGTCATGTTTAATCCAACATTCTAAAATAACATGAAAAATCATTATCTTATTAATAATGGTATCCTTTATATCACAATTGAGTTCACTTCTTCTCTTCATCAAGGTTGGCATTGTTATTGTTGAGGTTGACATTGCTATTGTTGGTTTTCCTATTAAGAGTCAAAAGGCCTTTACATATTGTTGTTAACTTGAGATCACATGTTATAGCATTGTGATTTGACCTTGTTTTGAGGTTGGCATTGTTATTGTTGGTTTTCCTATTAAAAGTAAAAAGGCCTTTACATATTTCTATTTAAATATGAAGATGTTAACTTTAGATCACCTATTATAGCATTGTCACTCTACCTTGTTTTGAGTTTTGCATTCTATTTAAATATGAAGATGTTAACTTGAGATCACCTATTATAGCATTGTCACTCTACCTTGTTTTGAGTTTTGCATTGTATTTAAATATGAAGATGTTAACTTGAGATCACCTATTATAACATTGTCACTCTACCTTGTTTTGAGTTTTGTAGTGTTATTGTTGGTTTTCCTATTAGAAATCAAAATGCATTTACATATTGCTATTTAAATCTGAAGTTGTTAACTTGAGATCACCCATTATAGCATTGTAACTTCAAATTATCATTATTATTTTTAAATTATTATTATTCTTTTAATTAAAATGGAAGTTTGTAATATATATATATTCATTTTACCTTGTTTTGATTTTGGCCTTGTTATTGTCCGTTTTCCTATTAAGAATCAAAAGGATTTTACATATTGCTATTTAAATATGAAGTTGTTAACTTGAGATCACCTATTATAGCATTGTGATTTCAATTTTTTTTGTTAACCACAATAGAATTTATATATATATATATATATATATAAAGATTTGTTGCATTGAGGTTAGAAACATTTATCATTCTTGTGTTTAGATTAACATATATACATAAAAGAAGAGTTTCCAGACTATAGTTCCAAGTATTCCTATTAGTATCTTACTTAATGAATTGACACAAAACACAAATGACTTTAAAGAACATTCGTACTAGTATAAATGTGAACAATGTATTTCTCTTACTACTCCTCACCATAATTAGGAGTTCTTGCACCATCATTCTCCTTGGGAACCTAGTTTTTACCCCCCCTACTTGATTTGAGCTTTGAGTTCCATGGTTAGTGGAAGAAAGTGAGAGATCATCCACATGTTGTGATAAAGCCACAAAACACATCATGTTGCATTATGTCTCCAAAGAATCCATACGGTGCCTCTAGAGAAGAAGAAGATTCAAATAGTTGGCATTATGGGTTAGGCTAGCTTGTTCCAACTCTGCAACCTTGGAGGAAATGACCAGAACAATGCTACTATTAACCTGACTTATTTCTTTGCATCTACGCAGAACCTGCTTGAATTCTCTAATATCATCACTTTCCATAGTTGCACGGGTTTCCTCTATCACCTGGATAGTTGTCACATAGAGGTTGAGTGCTAACACTCTAAACCAAGAGCCAAGATGACGTAGCCGCACTCCTCGAAGCACGTCCGCTTCCTCACGACCTTCTTTCGTTCGTGGCTTGAAGAACTCAAAGGTTCCTCTGATCCCCTATCGGGAATTTTCCTTACCCACAGTAACTCTTCTATTGATCTCCCTTAATGATCGGGAAATCGGTTCTCGTGATTTCACGAGTCTCATGGTCATGCACCTCATGCTTCACAATACCCCGAAACCTGATGGTTAAATGTCAATACTCTCCTGTTCCTATCGGGAATCCTTCCGTCGGGATTTCGGCACCTACAATGTTGAAAACAACTTGCTTCGTTGATCCCCGATTCCTGATATGATGATACACCGATGCACACGTGTGGGTTGAATTTTCCACCTCCCGTCACTTCTATCAGGATTTCAGAATTCACGGGATCGCGAATCCTGATGACAAAGGTTTTGAGTCTCACCTTTTCCCGATCCCCGATATTGTGCCACCTATCTTCCACTAACTCTGGCTGTGGCCCCACACAAATCCTCCGTCGAGATATCGCATTTCGCGATTCCAACATGTAAGAGTTTCTTACCTTCAAAAACTCCGATGCCCCAAACGTCGACTCCTCGAAATCTCCTGACACGTGTCCCCACTGATGGACGGTTCTGGGTTTGTCGGGATATCGCGTATCGCGATTCCTGATGTCATGATTTATGCACTCCCGGAATTCCTAATAACTTTAATATCCTGATGACTCCTTTCGAGGATCCTCCTCTGTTCACTAGATCTTAACCCCGGTGTAACTCCCGCTGAATCTAACAGTTGACAGGAAATCAACTGTTGATCCAATGATTCACCAACCTTTTGATCTCCGACTCTGATGTGGCTATAACCTCCTCACAAATATGTATGATCTGATGGATGGCGGGATTTCCATGAGCTTTCTCCACAAGATCTTGACCGTCACTTCTTCCTTCAGTGGATTCGAAGGCCTACTCCTCTTGAGCTTTTCCGCGACTTCAGGTTTCTTGGAAACCTCTTGCATGCACTCCTTGTGGAAACCCTTCAACCTCAACTGAGTGTTGAAGTCTCTCGACTCTGCGCACTCCTGCAACAGAAATCTTTCGATGCTTCACCCAGAGTCGCAACTCTGAGACTTCTCCCTGGCCTGCACACTCCTTGCATGGCACTGTGCCTAACTGCACCCTCTGGGTGAATGAGAACAAAAGCTACCTCTACCTGAACCCCTCTGTCTACGCACTCCTTGCGGACACTTCAACTGCACTCCTTGCAGGAATCCTCTGGCACATTTAGAGAAACAATTGAAACTCATTCCATCTCCCTTTCAGACTTCATCAACCATGAAATCACATACACAGCATATAAAAGCAAATGTATGATAAGAAGAAAACATTCAAGATCATATCATCAATACATAGAGAAGCAACACAAACCATGAATCTGAATCAAAGCTTTCTTTTATTAATTCAAATTCCTATACATGGGTGTTCTTCATACAGTTCTCTGCATGCTCTTCTGCTCCTCATCCAGAGTTGATAATAATACAATGATACAATGAGGGTGTCTATATCTGTTTCCCCTCTTGGACTCTAAAACTATAAAATCTAGAATTAAATTCTTATCTACTAACATTAACTACATTAAATGTCGACTATCTTCCTAAGGATGAGAGCTTAAAGGCTCAAGGTCCATTACAATATACAAGTGTGCCGTCTCTTAAATGACTTCATTAAATATTGCGTAACAATTCCAAAGCATTTTCAAAAATTTGTGCTGGCTCATCTAGCTGTCCTCCGCTTCTGCGCTGGCTCGCTTGATGAGTCGGTGATGCTCCTGCATCATACTCCTCAGCTTGAAAACTTTCATGGGCTCCTATCCATGAGCTCCTGCACGGTTTGTCCATGCTTCTGTATCTCCACTTCTGTCTCCCAGTTGGCATCTTCCACTGGTTGATTCTTCCACTTGACTAGATACTCAAAGTATTCCTTCCTTCTGGTCTTTTTACCCACTCTCTTGTCTAGTATGCATTCCATATGTGGATTTTCTGCAACTGGCAATTGTTTCATCCACCGGATCACTGGCACCTCAGTTCTAGTCTCTGCTTCTCCAGCCCTGTATGGGTATAAATCTGCGATATTGAATATCAGAGATATTCCGATGCCATCCGACAACTCGATCTCATAAGCATTTTCCCCGAATTTTCTCAAGACCTTGCATGGCCCGATTTTCTTCATTTTCAATTTATTGTATGTCCCCCTCGGGAACCTTTCTTTCCTTAAATGTGCCAGAACTAGATCCCCAACTTCAAACTAAAGTTGTCTCTGATGCTGATCTGCTCTGTGCTTGTATTCCTGGCTTGAATTTTGCAGTCGTTGCTTCACTCTGCTGTGAAGTTCCTTCATCATCTCAACAAACTCTTTTGCATTAGCGCTGCTAGTAGTAGTCTATTATGAATCCCTTAATTCAGAAACTCCTCTCGGCTGCACCCCATAGACAACCTGGAATGGACTCTTCCCTGTGCTCCTGTTCACTGAGTCGTTGTATGCAAACTCTCCCTGTGGCAGTATGTGGTCCCAACTATTGTTGTGCTCCGTCACCAAGCTTCTCAGTAAGTCTCCCAGACTTCTATTGACCACTTCTGTTTGCCCATCCGTCTGAGGATGATAAGAAGAACTAAACATCAAATTAGTTCCCAGCTTCTTCCATAAGGTCCTCCAAAAATTTCCTATGAATTTTGTGTCTCTGTCCGAAACAATACTTTTCGACAACCCATGAAGTCGAACGACCTCTTTGAAGAACAGATTTGCGATGTGAGTCGCATCGTTGGTCTTATGGCATGGGATGAAGTGTGCCATCTTTGAAAACCTGTCCACTACTACAAATATTGAATCAACACCTCTTTGTGTCCTTGAAAATCCCAATACAAAATACATGCTAATCGCCTCCCATGGCCTCTCGGGTATGGGCAATGGCTGATAAAAACCCGCATTCTTCTTTCTTCTCTTTGAATGTTGGAAAAATCGACATCTGTCAACGAATCTCTTGACATCTTCTCGCATTCCCAGCCAAAAATATGATTCGCTCAGCTTCGCGAATGTTTTATCATGGCCAAAATGTCCTGCTAATCCACCACTATGCTTCTCTTTTAACAAGTTCTCCCTCATGGAGAAATTTGGAATACACAGTTGATTGCCTCTGAACAACAATCCCTCCTGGATAATATAATCTATCCAAGGGCTTCTGTCTCTGAGAACTGGGTTCTCAGCTGCTTCATACGCCTCTGCAAAATCTTCATCACCTGTGTACATGTCCCTAAGATTTTCAAAACCCAATGTTTTGACTCGGAATTCCTGCAGGAACAAACACTTCCTACTCAAAGCATCAACCACTTTGTTAGCAGTACCAGGAATATGCTTAATCACAAATGTGAAATTCTTCATATACTCTACCCATTTAGCATGTTTCTGATTCAAATTCTCCTGTTGAGTCACAAACTGCAATGCATGATTATCATTGTACAATACAAATTCTTTTGGGATCAAGTAATGCCTCCACTTCTTCAGTGCCTGTATGATAGCATAAAATTATTTATCATACGTGGAGTATTTCAGTTTTTCCTCATTCAACTTCTCACTGAAATATGCAATTGGTCTGTCCTCCTGACTCAAGACTGCTCCTACAACAAATCTGCTTGCATCACATTTCACCTTAAATGTTTTCTGGAAATTTGATAACACCAACACTGGTTGCTCCGTGATCTTTCGCTTCAACAGATTGAAGCTCTTTTCAGCCTCTTCTGTCTAGTGAGAAGACTTATGCCGCTTCTTCACTGTATCCATCATCGCTGCGCTAATCCCACTAAAATTCCTGATGAACTTCCGGTAGAAACTAGCTAATCCATGAAAACTTCTCACCTCGAACACATTTCTCGGTGATGGCCAATTCTTGATCACTTCTACCTTATCCGGATCCATCCTTAATTCATTTGCGGATATAACAAAACCCAGATAAATGAGTTCTGTCTTCATAAATGAGGACTTCTTCATAATTATCAACAGCTTCTCCTATTGTAGCTTCTTCATCACAATGGCCAAATGATTCAAGTGTTCTGTCACTGATTTACTGTAAATCAGTATATCATCCAAATACACTATGACGAACTTCCCAATGAATTCCTTTAGGACTTCGTTCATTAACCTCATAAAGGTACTCGGTGCATTCGTCAAGCGAAACGGCATGAAAAGCCATTCATACAGTCCTTCGTTGGTCTTGAAGGCTGTCTTCCACTCATCGCCTTCTCTCATGCGAATCTGGTGATATCCACTCTTCAATTCTATCTTTGAAAAATACTTTTCCCCGCTCAGGCAATCCATCAGATCATCCATCCTCGGCAATGGAAACCTGTACCTGGTGGTTATCTTATTAATCTCCCTTGAGTCAGTACGCATTCTCCAACCTCCATCTTTCTTTGGACTGAGTACTGTTGGAACGACACATGGGCTCAAGCTTTCCCTGACCAATCCTTTGTCCAACAACTCCTGGACTTGCTTCTTGACCTCTTCGTTCTCTTGCGGCGTCAATCTGTACGCAACTTTATTTGGAAAACTGGCTCCTAGTATGAGGTCTATTTGATGACTCACACTCCTCATCGGTGGCAACGATTGAGGTAATTCGTCCACTATGATGTCAGCAAACTCTTTCAATAGTTCCTGAATCTCATCTGGTAAATCATCCACTCTTGTGCTAGTCAGAATAATCCTCGGTTTCCTGACCACACAAAATTGTGGATCTTCTTTCTTCTTCACCTCTGTAAGAAGCTCCTTTCCACTCATAAGAATTACTATATTGCTTACTTCTGGCTTCACCTCCTTATCCTTTATCGGAAGCAACATATGGGTTCTCCCATTCTTCTCCAGGGTATATGTGTTCATTCTCCCATCATGAATCACATTTCTATCATATTGCCATGGTCTACCCAGCAATGGATGACATACATCCATGGGAATAACATCAGATAAAATCTTATCATTATATCCACCTATCTTGAATTCAACCAAGCATTGCTTAGTAACAGTTACCTAGTGTCCTTTCTGTAGCCACAAAACTCTGTATGGGCTTGGATGATCAGTCGTCTCCAACTCCAGCTTCTCTACCATCTCTCTAGATACGAGATTATCCATGCTACCGCTGTCTACGATAACCTTGCACACCCTGTCCTTGGTCTTGCAAGCTGTTCTGAAAAGTCTGGTCCTTTGGAATGAACTTTCCACCTCCTTCTCAGGTGTCAAAATGACTTTACGCATCATAAGCGATCTTCTGCCTTCAGTGTCTTCTGCCTCAACATCCCGCCTCTATGCTTTGGTGATGTGAGCTTCTCCAATGTCCTTTTTCTCTGGACATTCGTAAGACTTCTGCCCATTCTTCCCACATGTGAATCATGTGATGACTCCACCTCTTCCTCTTCCTCTACCTCTGGTACGAGGAAAAGTGTTTTCGTCAGCATAATATCCCCTCTGCTCTGTATGCTGCCCTCTCTATTCAGCATATGGTCCTCGCTATGAGGTTCCACCTCTTTCAACTTTACCCTGAGGTTTCTTCCATTCCTCCTTGGGCTTCTGGTATTTATCGTGGGCAACTGCTTTGCCTCTAGGCTGACTTCTACCTCGCCCTCGCTGAACTTGCTTACGGCTCAGCTTCTCCTTAGCTTTCAGATCCATTTGATAAGCATCCTCCACCGTCCGAATGGTTACCATGCTCAATTCGTCTTGAATGTCGTATCTCAGACCATTCAGATATCTAGCAACCTTCTCATCATCGCTCTCGCGATGACCTGCTCTGATGTTCAGTCGATAGAATTCCTCATTGTATTCTTTTACTGTCATCAGCTTCTGTCTCAGGTTCTGCATCCTCCTGAATAGAGTGATTTGGTAATCTCTTGGGATGAACTTTGCCTTCATCTTCGCAATCATTCGATCCCAACTCTTGATCTTCTTCTTGCCTTTGCAACGTCTATCTGCTTGTAGCTCGTCCCACCATAAGGATGCATGTCCTTTCAAGCACGTGACAATGTGCTTGACTTTCTTGTCCTCCTCGATATCTTCATAGTCGAAGTAGGTATCAAGAGCTCTAATCCAATCTAGTAGCTCCTCTGCATCCATATTTCCCTCATAGACTTGAATGTCCATCTTTGCCTTTGCACACATTCTAGCGATAGCTTTAATTAGACGTTCATTCGCTGCATCCTGAGCTGCAACTTCCTCCTCGCATTCAGCTTCAATCTCATCCTCTGAATCGCTAAAATCCCCTGCACTAGCTGTGCATATTTGAGTGGTCTCCATGTTTTCGAGTCTTGCTCGGAGATCTCTCATCAGTCTCTCCATTTCTGAATTGACTATCTTCCTACCTCTTCTTCTCACCTCCCTATCCTCTGGATCAGGTGACTGCCTCTCTCTCCTCGGCGGCATGGTGAATCCTCTTCTTCTTTTCTATAGAAAGAAAAGAGATATTCCGGCTCTGATACCACAATTGATGCAGTCGCACTCCTCGAAGCACGTCCGCTTCCTCAGGACCTTCTTTCGTTCGCGGCTCGAAGAACTCAAAGGTTCCTCTGATCCCCTGTCCGGAATTTTCCTTACCCACAGTAACTCTTCTATTGATCTCCCTTAATGATCGGGAAATCGGTTCTCGCGATTTCGCGAGCCTTGTGGTCACGCACCTCGTGCTTCACAATACCCCGAAACCCGATAGTTAAATGTCAATACTCTCCTGTTCCTATCGGGAATCCTTCCATCGGGATTTCGGCACCTACAATGTCGAAAACAACTTGCTTCATTGATCCCTGATTCCCGATATGTCGATACACTGATGCACACATGTGGGTTGACTTTTCCACCTCCCGTCACTTCTATCGGGATTTCAAAATTCGCGGGATCGCGAATCCTGATGACAAAGGTTTCGAGTCTCACCTTTTCCCGATCCCCGATACTGTGCCACCTGTCTTCGACTAACTCTGGCTGTGGCCCCACACAACTCCTCCATCGGGATATCGCGTTTCACGATTCCAACATGCAAGAGTTTCTTACCTTCGAAAACTCCGATGCCCCGAACGCCGACTCCTCGGGATCTCCTGACAGGTGTCCCCACTGATGGACGGTTCTGGGTTTGTCGGGATATCGTGGATCGCGATTCCTGATGTCGTGATTTCTGCACTCCCGGAATTCCCCATAACTTTAATATCTCGATGACTCCTTCCAGGGCTCCTCCTCTATTCACTAGAGCTTAACCCCGGCGTAACTCCCGCCGAATCTTACGGTTGACAGGAAATCAACTGTTGATCCAACGATTCACCAACCTTTCGAGCTCGGACTCTGATGTGGCTATAACCTCCTCACAAATCTATCTGATCTGATGGTTGGCGAGATTTCCATGAGCTCCCTCCACAAGATCTTGACCGTCACTTCTTCCTTCAGTGTATTCGAAGGCCTACTCCTCCTGAGATTTTCCGCGACTTCAGGTTTCTTGGAAACCTCTTGCACGCACTCCTTGCGACAACCCTTCAACCTCGACTGAGTGTTGAAGTCTCTCGACTCTGCACACTCCTGCAGCAGAAATCTTTCGATGCTTCGCCCAGAGTCGCAACTCTGAGACTTCTCCCTAGCCTGCGCACTCCTTGCACGAAACTGTGCCTAACTGCACCCTCTGGGTGAATGAGAACAAAAGCTACCTCTACTTGAACCCCTCTGTCTACGCACTCCTTGCGGACCCTTCAACTGCACTCCTTGCAGGAATCCTCTGGCTCAGTTAGAGAAACAATTGAAACTCATTCCATCTCCCTTTCAGACTTCATCAACCATGAAATCACATATAGAACATATAAAAGCAAATGTATGACAAGAAACAAACATTCAAGAGCATATCATGAATACACAAAGAAGCAACACAAACCATGAATCTGAATCAAATCTTTCTTCTATTAATTCAAATGCATGTACATGGGTGTTTTTCATAGAGTTCTCTGCATGCTCTTCTGCTCCTCATCCAGAGTTGATAATAATACAATGATACAATGAGGGTGTCTATATCCGTTTCCCCTCTTGAACTCTAAAACTATCAAATCTAGAATTAAATTCCTATCTAGTAGCATTAACTACATTAAATGCCGACTATCTTCCTAAGGATGAGAGCTTAAAGGCTCAAGGTCCATTACAATATACAAGTGCGCCGTCTCTTAAATGACTTCATTAAAGATCCCGCAACAATTCCAAAGAATTTTCAAAAATTTGTGTTGGCTCGTCCAGCTGTCCTCCGCTTATGCGCTGGCTCGCTTGATGAGTCGGTGATGCTCCTGCATCAGAAGACACCAATTAAGAAGAGACCCCCCAATTCCACTGCTCTAGAATACAATATCTACGTCATCTTACAAATACATCCTCACAAGGAAGAACAAAATAAATAGATCGAATTTGCAAACTAGGACATTACAAATGATAATTTGAATTGGAAACCAAACCTTGCCCTTTTCCACCATCCGCAACAACAACTCAACAAACAATTCCTTGGTAATGGCAACTTGGATTGTATGTTCATTAACGTCGACTACAAATTGAATTTGATGTTCAATACTACCTCCTAATGCAAAGATTTAGGGGATTATGACATGGTTGGAACCCTCATTTCCAAAATGGTTTCGGGATTTAAAGAAGTTGCAAATTTTTCCCACGCATTTGCCTCGCCATTTAGATTCCCCTTGATATGAAAGAGGGAGACTTTATCAAATTGTGATCAAACTTGTTTGATTCTAGACACAATGCCTTGTAGCTAGTTCCCTCTCGGGTTTGTTTGGATAATCACTACTTTGATTTTTATTAGTGAATCCCCAAAGACGATCAAGGTCTTGATCCCATATTTCCTTGGGATGATGAGTCCACACCATAATGAGTAAGCTTCGACTAGATTGTTAGACACATTCGCTAGCCCAAGCATACTGAACAATCTTATTCCAGTTGGAATCATGATTTATATTTTGGGAGGAGTTGTTTATTTCTGAACTCCAAGTTCCATAATTAGGTTCACCAACCTATTTGGCCAAGAAAGCTAACAAATTTTCTTAGATTTTCCTTGGCAATCTAGTTAATAATATGTCTTTCACAATAATGTACTCAACAGATAAGGATGGATAGTTAATAATATGGCTTCACTCCGCGTCTATTTTACATCACTTATACGCTTATTGCATAATGTACTCAACAGATAAGGATGGATTGTATTGGTGGATTTAATCAACTCGATTTTGACATTGAGACTTGCATAACTTGCTAGTTTCTGTTTGGACCTACTGTCATGATCTACCAATTTGGCCAGTTTCTCTTTGGAACTGTTATCATCATGTACTGATTTGGCCGCACAAGAAGGGTCTGTCTTGATGCCTCTGCATCCCTGGCATACCAGCGATCTTGCAGAACCAAAATTTTTAATTATATTTAAATTTAGTTGGTGTCGTATAAGCTTGTAAGGTCATGACTTAGCTGACGAGGTCAAACACACTGTATCCAAGCTATTTGCAACCTGCAAAAAGCCATCGTACGGACGTCGCGTCCGGCTTTGCTAGAGTTCTGCGGATGTCAGTCACGCGTCCAACTTTAAGGAGTAGGTTAATTCGGGAGTAAATAGAACAGTTTAGTTTTTTAGAAGAGAAAAAAAAATATGGGCGAATCAGAACTTTGTTCCATTGCGAATCCGGTGAGATTTTCAGGAGTAATTTGAGTTTTACATAGATCAAAGTTCCATGCATTTCAGAACTTTGTCTCTGGAGTTTTGTTCTATTTTAAACCAACCCAAATACTCAGAAAATCAATTAAAGTTCTTGATTGACCAAAACTTTAAAAGCTAGCGGCCAAAAAACCTACCAGAAAAATAACTCTGAAAAAAATTTTACTTCCAAATTAACCCACTCCAAACTTGAAACGGGGAGCCATCGTCAGTATCCAATCAATCGTCAGATCGGTCGACAGGGTCTCATCTCGGGTTTATCTTAAATTCCAAAGAATCGTTGAACCAGGAGGAGATCAGTGGGTCATATTACGTATGGGGACAGATCCCGTTCTTTAAATTCAATGATAGGTCATGTTATTTATCGTACAAATCTTATTACTTTAAAATCAATTATATACACCCGAATAGGTGTTTTAATTTTTGTTTTTTTTTTTAATTAGAATCCAGCAATGTAAATCTGGATAAAATAATTATTTTTTGTTTTTTAAAATGCATTTATGAATGTATAATTGGATTCAGTGCGTTGAAAAACTTGTTAGGTATTTGGATTATACAAACTTAGTCACTTAAATCTATAGATCCAATCATTTTTTACCAAATTCAAACTAAAAAAATTGCTGAAAAACTGCCAAAAAAAAAATAGAACGTTTAGACTACTATCATGTACAGCCTTATTACTTCACTGTGTAACGTTGATTGTTCATCCAAAATTTAACTTCAGTGAATAAATATCAATGTGCCATAAAGTTGGCTGACTATGAGAGGATTAGGAAAACATGGAGAATATTTGGCCTTTTTCAAGTTAACATATTGTTGTCACATCATTATTAGACATTTTTTTTGAAGTTGACATATGATATCAGTTCTATGCACGTACATATTTGATAAGATGTCTATCATATGAGGCTGTATATATAGGACCTTTAAGTGCAATGATTGAACGTGAACATGACTTATTGAACTAAGTACTGAGCTATGTTCTCCCTCAATGTTATTTTGTGATTGGTTGATTGGGGTTTTTTAATTTTCTTTCATTGTAATAGTGTTGCACTTTGATAACTTAAAGATCATGCTACATTGTGCAGTATGGGAAGGTTAAATCTATTTGAGGAGATAACTCTATTTGTAGAGATACTAAGGAGAATGAGAGTCATGCATGATTATGAGAAAGAGTTTGTTGAAAAGAGATTGCAAAGATATTACATAAGCAGAGTGCATGATTATGAGAGAGATTTTGCTAAAAAGAGATTTCAAAGATATTATATAAGAAATAAGGTTGCATTGTGAAATTAAATCATATAACAAGAAGAAAGTATTTACATTAGAATAGGTAGAGGTATACCAAGAAGAAAAGATGAACTGATGACATGGACATGTCAAAAAGATTGGATGCTAGAGAAGCATCCCAATGAAGGGAAGTCACAATAAAATTGAATGAGCATAGTGAGGATGAAATGCAACAAGAAGCCCTAAAATATTTAACAAAAAGAAGAGCGTGCACCATAGGAAAGATGATAAAAGTCATTACAAAGGCTTAGATTGGACACGTCTAAGTATTTAGGGTATTTGAATTCAAAGGAATTGATATATTGGATTGGAGATATGGAGAATTGCTTTGAGTTTGATCAAGTACTTAAAGGCCATGAGAGGATAAAGTTCTCATGTACTACGTCAAAAGGCCATGCATAATTATATATGATGGTTTATAGTTGGATAAAAATAATAATGGAAAATAGAAGATAAAGAACTAGGATAAAATGGTTGCCAAGTTAAAAGGTAAGTTTTTCTCATGTTGATTATTCATTGATTTTTCTTAGGAGATTGTTAAATTTGACGTAAAAGAATATGCAATGCTCCAACCTTATCACTTAGCTTGATTGATTTGGATGTGGGGTCAAGAAACCAACATAAGTTGGTATTAAGTCATACATATGTTATGCTCTAACTCTTACCTCTTTATCTTACCCTTACTTCTTGATATTACTTTGAGATTCAAGTTAAATGAATTTGATGGATGGGATTCTATGCTGGCTCCCCATAATCCATATGTGGTTATGAGTTGAATAAAGGAAAGGATTCTATCATGGTGGACATGGTGGATGTGATAATGGTTAATTGTTGGTTGTTAGTTTAGTGTAAGTAAATGGTTTTGTCCCTCAACTTTGTTTATGTAGTTTTGATCTACTTCTTTAAAAATTAATATTGAAATCCAAGGTTGAATGGGAAACCTTGTAACAAACCTAAACTTACAACCATAGCATTTGGATACTTGTTCTAAATATAAGAGGCTGGTGTTGGGGGACAAAACCCATCCCATGTTTTTCCCAATAACTCCCCCCAACCTCCACCCTCTTATAAACCATAGAGAACATAAACTCCTCCATGACTACATTGACTAAATTTATTTCAACTCAACATGTAATCATTGGTTATTGTTCATTGTTGTTTATTTTTGGGTGTATGTGAGAGGTATCTTGTTTGTATAATGATGGAACTAAATGATGGTTTACTTCTTGGAAGAAAACAACTTGTAATTTTGAATTCTATTAAGAATGGTGTTATGGTATTTTGATTGTAGATATTTTTGTTGATAATAGATTCAATCTAGTAGATTAAGTTGTTCTTAATGTTGATTGTTAATCGCCCAATTCTTTTTAAAAACTTCACTATTAGTCTAAAGAAAAAGAAAATGCAGAGCTAAAGATAGAAAATAACCCCAAGACGACACATAATAAGAGTATTTTTGGGGGACTAATACTTGTCCTCTTTATTCATCTTTTTTCCTTTTATATATAATAGAGATTTATTGACAATTGATTTATGCTCCTAAAAGAAAAGAACACATTTGTCAATTCATGTACATTCCATTTTACAATTGGAATTCATTATTTTTGCATTGTGAAAAATAATTGTGACACATTCTCAATATTTTCCCACTTTGTAATCACTTTGAACAAGTGTGAATGCCAAACATATCTATACACAAGACAAACTTATCTCCATTCCTGGCTTTTGTTAATGCATATGTTGCATTATCCTATAATATTCACTTTTTCAATTTCACTACACCTATTTCCTCCATTTCCCTTACAAAGTGGTACTTGACATCAATATGTTTACTCTCATAATTGTAAGGGGACTTATTGGCCATTGCAATGGCAACTTTGACTATCACATTTTATTTCCAAACTAATATGTTTAATACTAATACCATTGCATAATCTTAATAACTAAACAACTTCTTTAACAACTTTTATAGCAACAACATATTCTACCTATCTCAGCCTACCATTATGACTTTCAAATGGCTTTCACCTTTCTACCAACTTGCCTCTTCACTATAACAACAAAATTCTCAAAAGAAATAAAGTTCTCACTTTTATTCTTTAAAAATACAACCCACATCTTTATCTATAGAAGTGGCAAAATATCAAGCACCACCAATAAAGGCCACATCCATAATCCATTCAATGTAATATTTTTTTAAGATATATGAGAAATTAAAAAAGAAACTAATCCTTTACATATTTACCCAACATATGTAATTCACAAAACTCAAAGAAATCAAAATTAAAATTTATGCGTGTAAATATTCCTTTGAATTACATGTATTCAAGACTTTAGTCACTTACAATGCATAACGATACACAAAGGTTATAGTTTTCAAATAAATATACATTGGATTAAATGACATGTCGTAAGTGCTTAGAGGCATAAATTATAGTATCAACTTGATGTAACATTTTGATTTAAGCACTATGAAAAATATTTAATTAGCACAACCATGAATTTATATTATTTTATTAGCGAGATGACATTAAGCTAAAAGGTTACTTCTTTTTATTTAACAATGGCTCTTAGTTTATAGGTGGTAGTTTAGTTTGGGGAAATAAGCCGAAACTGTAAAATGTAGCAGAAAACAAGCTTGCTGGAATGGTGGCGGTGTATCTCTAAGAAGAGACGTGACGATAGCGTTCATTCTCTACAAGATGATTACAATGAGGTTCTGAAGAACTTTTTACAATAAACATGAATGCCAAAAACCCTAGACATCCAAAAACCTAACCCTAGGAGATAAAGCACCAAAAATCATGTGGGCCCCGTTTGGGCAAGTTAGTACATCAACTTCCTGGGGTCGTAACTTTTGCATATGATCTTTTTTTTAGGTGCACAATAGCCCCTTGGAAAGGTATCATCAAGGAGATTCATTTTGGGGGCTCAATCAGAGCCTTTGGCTTTCGTTGAGAAGCTCAATCCCAAAAAACCTTCATTTAGGCCCTCAAAAGAGCCCCGGAAGTTAAAAACTGCTAAAAATAGTAAATTGCAATGGTCTTCATCAATACTCCTTCCTTAGGAATAAATGGTCTCCATTACATTGAGTTCCCCCATCAGATGAGGAAATTTATGTTGAATTTGGCCCCGGGCGAGCCACTTGCCTTAGTGCAGGAGCTGCCCTACTTTGACAACTCGATAGAGATGGACCCTTTGTTGTTAGGTGTCATTGATCTATGTGTCCACAATCTGATCATTGGATTCCTATTGCATGCAGTCAGGGTTGAGCTCTGTTGGTGTCAAGTTCTTTGTTATCTCTGAGGTGTCCAATAATGGTGGGAAATATGGTCAAAGGAGAGCCACATTGAAGACTGGATGTAGGCCAAGGAAAGGGGGAATGTTGAGCTCAAAATCATTGTCACCCACAACCTTGGTGATGGTGTATGATCCATAATGGAGTGCAAGAAGCTTCCGATGGGGCCCTGTAAGGCATTCTTTCTACAAGTGCAACCAAACTTTTTCTCCCACCTGAAAATTATGTGGCACTCGATGTTGATCATGGCACCGCTTGTACTTGGAATTAGACTTTTATAGAATATCCTAAACCTATTGGTGGATTTGTTGGATCCACTCAATGAACTGGGTGGCTTTGTAAGCTTCTGGTGGAGCAGGGGATGAGTCAACCGAGGTGGTCACCAGGGGTAGTGCAACATCCATGGGGCCCTATGGTTGGAATCCCAACCCCACCTAAAAGGGGTTGTGGCCAGTTGAGCTATGCATGGCTCGATTGTAGCTATACTAGACATAGGGAAGACTCTCATCCCATGTGTGGGGTTGTTTTGAATTATACATGTGCAGGATATGTACGATCATATGATTGACGAACTCAGTTTGGGCATGTGTCTGGGGGTGGAAAGTAGTGGATTTGGTGAGCTTGGTATCCAAAAGTGACCAGAGGCTCAACCAGAATGTGTTGAGGAACCCACTGTCATGGTATGAGATAATGGTTTTTGGGATCCCAAAATGTACCCATACTCGTTCAAAGAAGATCTTGGTAGTGGCCTCTATTGTGATGTTCTTCTTGCAGGCAGCTAGAATCACCATCTTGGAAAAGAGATCAACAACCACAAAAACACAGTCATTTCCCCTCTTGGTGGATGGGAGGCCCGACATGTAGTCCATTGAGATGGATTCCCATGGCCTGTCAAGAGTAGGTAGAGGGGTGTACAGGCCCTGTTTCTTAGTGGTCATTTTGGTAATAGCGTAGGTAGTGTAGGGCATGATATACTTCTTGGCATCCTATCGAAGTTTCAACCAATAGAAATGTTTCTGCAACACTGCCAATGTCTTTTCGACGCCAAAGTGTCCTTCCACTCGACTATAGTGAGCTTCCTAAATCAGCTTCATGTGCTCACTTAATGGAACACAGAGATGGCTGAGACGACACAACAACTCGTCTTGAAGATGGAAATTAGTTACCACTGAGTTGGCGTCCAACATTTGGTAGGTGGTGGAGAGTTCAGGTTCTATATCGTAGAGGTGGGGCCATCCAGAGGTCTTGTGGCCACAAGCATCTAGCATCGTTGTGAGTGTCGTAACTAGAGGCCGGCTGAGGAAATCAACAACATGGTTGGTACTTCCTCTTTTATCCTTGATGTTGAGGTGGAATTGTTGTAAGTATGTGGACCACTGCTGATGGCGGTCATTCTGAAATTTTCCTTGGGTCTGCATGAACTGTAGTGGCTTGTGATCAATGGGGATGATTGTCTCCTTTGCAATAATTTAATGTCTCCATTGATGACAGACTTGCACAATGGAGTACATTTCTTTTTCGTAAGTAGGGTACTTACGGACAAAATCTAATAGTGTATCACTATGATATGCCACGAGGTGGCCATGTTGAGTGAGAGTGACACCCACAACATAGTCTGGAGCATCTGTCTCGATCTCATAGGTATGTTGTAGGTCCGGTAATGAAAGTATTGGGGATGAACACAAACGCTTCTTTAAGTCATCGAAGGCTTGTTGTTGGGATAGGCTCCACACAAATGTTTCCTTACTGCCACCCCTGGTTACTTAGCTGAGGCCCCATGCGATATGAGATAATCCCAACACAAACCTGTGATAGAAATTTGCAATGCCCAAGAAACTTTGAAGTTTAGTGAGTGTGGTTGGGGCTGGCCAATCACATATGACCTGGATCTTGGTTAGATCCACATGCACACCATTCCGATCAACGATGTAGCCTAAGTAATGGACCTTGTCCATGTTGAAGGAGAATTTTTCCAAGTTTGCTTATAGTTTGTGCTACCATAGCGTGTGCCAAACCTGTTGAATATGCTGCAAGTGTTTCGATCAAGTCTTGTTGTAGATGAGGATGTCATCCAAATACACCACTACAAAAGTATTGGTGAAATGTCATAGGATATCATCCATCATACTCATAAATGTTGATGGAGCATTTGTCAAACCAAAATGCATGACCAACCATTCAAAAAGAGCTTCTTTTTACTTGAAGGTGGTCTTCCATACATATGTCTGTTCTATTGGGACCTAGTGGTAGAGAGACTTCAGATCAATATTACTGAAGTATTTGGCCCTCGTGAACTGATCAAGGAGGTCGTTGATTTGGGGAATCAAGTATCGGTTTCAGACTATGATTTTATTTAGGGCTCGATAATCAATGTCGAGTTCCCAGGTCCCAAATTTCTTCTACGCCATCACGATTGGGCTCCCACAAGAAGTTGACCTAGGACGTATGTGCCCCTTCTGGAGTAGTTCTTGGATCTTCCTCTTGATATCCTTGTTTTCTAACAGAGAGCGAAAACAAACTAGCCCATTGGGTAGCAGTGTGCATGGGGTTAGATCGATGGGATGCTTGACCTAGCAATGTAGAGGTACCCCGGTAGGAGACGAGAAAATATCTAAGTATTCTTCTACATCCTTATTCACTTGCTTCTATTGTATGGAGAGATCAGCCAAAAAGGCCCTAGATGTGGCTACGATATTTCGCTCACTCTGAGAGAGAATCACGAAGAAGACAAATTTCCCGGTCTGAGAGATGACCTTCCTGCATTTCTTAGTAGAGATCAAGGAAATAACACTAGGAGGGACTTCCTCGGGTATCCTATACAATTTCCTATTCAAAGTAATAATAACACTATGAGGCCTAGAATCATATAAAACATGGTGTTTCCATAAATAAGGTTGGCCCAAAATAACATTACAAACTTCGATAGGAGAAACATCACACAATACCTTGTCTTTGAAGGGCTTGATGTCGTATGACAATCGACACTGTTGGCTGACATGGATATCACTTCCTTTCCAGAGCCATCCAATGGTGTAGGGTTATGGGTGCGATGTTTTCGATAGGGACAACCGCTTGAAGAACTCTGCTGAGATGAAGTTCTTCTAGCTACCACTATCAATGATGAAGTGCAACATGGTGCCTTTTACCCACATCTTTGAATGGAAGAGGCGCTCGCCTTCTTTTGGCTCATCTGGTTCACGAGGATAGAGCTTGGTGGTAGCAACGATTGCACTGGGTTCCACGTCAATGATCTGTCTTCCCATTTATGGTTTTGAGTCAGATTCAAAACCCGCATATGATTCAAAGGATTTCACTTTAGCCACTAGCGACTGCTTTGAGTGGAAGTCAACATTGTTATGCCAAGGCCTTGTATGGAATTCGCACCACTTCTCGATTCTTTCTTTGTCTTTTTGGTGTCCTTCTTTGCTTGCGTCTTGGACTAGTTTTCCTACTACTATCCATCTTTTCTCTGTCCTATGTTCTATGGGTTGGGGCCTCCCCTTCCTGGCTTTTTCTATGAGGGGTTCCTAGGCCCAAATTTCTGCTTTTTGTTTTGAGTTTCTGCTCAATTTTGACGACAAATCGGTAGGCCACACCCAAGGATGAAATGTCCAGAAATTCCATTTCAGTCTATATGTATCTATGTAGAGAATCGCGATACTTGAGAAATAGATGTCTCTTCAAATATTTGATACCTATCTTGGTGCTCAAGGTATGGAAGATATTTGTGAACTATGACATTGCTTGGTCTCTTTCTTGTTGCAGTGTGGTCCATTTGGTATACAAGTCATCATAAATTTCGACATGGTAGTATTGTTGCTTAATAACATCCCTAAAGGATTCCCAGGTGGTCGCGACTGTAATTAATGATGGATCCTCTTTTTCCTTTTTCTCACAAAAAGTTTCCCACCAATATTTGACATGGAGAATGACTTTCAGGAGTGCAAAAGTAATATTTTCTCTATTTGAAAAGTTGTGGATAGAAAAATACCCTTCTAGTAGATTAAACAACTTGTCTACAACATCTCTGTCTATTTGACCTTCAAATATAGTAATATTGAAGTTGACTTTTACCTTGAAGGGGGCAGTGCCTCCGCTCGAGGAAGATGCATTGCTTGTTGGTAGCTGTCGAAGGATTTGCGCGAAAGTATCCATCATCTTGTTCCTTTGTTGCATGAGGGATTCCTCAAGCAACATTTTGAAAGGATCTCATGTCCCTTCATATGTCTTTTCTCCTACCATGTGAGGTTGCTTGGACGTGCAAGAGATTTTTTCCTCAAGAGAAACAAGCTCGAGACCCAATTCTTTGTACCCTGACCTCATTGGGGACATGCATTAAGAGGACAAGGAGCAGACCGCTCTGATACCACTGATCCAGATTTTATGAGAAAAACAAAATGAATACATATTATTAAAATATGCTTAACAAAAAATAACAGAGATACAATAAAATTGGTTTTCTATTCAATAAGGAAATAAGTTGAAACTGTAAAATGCAGCGGAAAACAAGCTTGTTGGAATGGTGGTGGATTATCTCTGAGAAAAGTTGTGATGACTGAGCTCATTCGCAAGAAGATGATTACAATGAGGGTATGAAGGAATTTTTACAATAAACAAGAATGTAAAAAACCCTAGACATCCAAAAGCCTAAACCTAGGAGATGAAGCACCAAAATTCATGTGGGCCTCATTTGGGTAAGTTAGTACATCAACTTCCCGAGGTTGTAACTTTTGCATATGATCTTCGTTTTAAGCACATGATAGCATGTTGGAAAGGTTCCGTTGAGGAGATTCATTTTGGGGGCTCAATCAAAGATTTTTCCTATCATTGAGAATCTCAATCCTGAAAAACCTTCATTCAGGCCCTCAAAATGGCCTCAGAAGTTAAAAACTGCTAAAAATAGTAAATTGCCAAAATTGCCAAAAAACTATTTTGAGTGAGTTGGAAAAGATGGGTGGCCACTGATATCCACCTGGATCATCACATATTTCTTAGAAATCAAATGATAGGTTAACAATATATCTTTATCGTGACCTTTTTTCTGGTGGATTCATAGGTCCAACAAAGTCTATTACCATTTGTCAAATACTTGTAGAGTTACTTGTGGTGTTAGGGGCATCTCATCCCTTCTGTCGGGTTTTCCAAACCTCTGATAGGCATCATAGTTCTGGAAATATTCTTTGGCATCTTTATGGAATTTTTTTCACCATAATCCTACACACAATACCTTCTATGCAGTAGATTTTCTTGGATAGTGTCCTCCATCTACACCTTCATGAGCTTCTGCTAAAACCCCGGGTCGTTCATGTCCCAATACACACCTTCTAAAAATGCTATTTGTGCCCATCTTGTATAAATTTCCTACAATGAGTTGATATTATGCATCTCTCACTACCATATTCTTCTTTTGTGAAGTGCTAAAGTCCCGTGGCACAACTCCTGTACTTAAGTATTCAATAATATCGATGAAGTATTCTTGAGCTACCTGTACTAAGGATAATTGTGCATCAAGGAAGTTGTCTTCCAAGTTAGTAGGTTCTTCTCCATTGGTTACCCTTGATAGGTGATTAGGTCTTGAATTCAACTTCCCTGGTTTGAATATCACTTTGAAATTGAATTCTTGGAATAACAACAACCATCTATAGATCCTCCCCCACAACATTGTCTTGTTGACTATATATTTGAGGGAAGAATGGTCTATGAACATTTTAAAGTGTTTACTCAGTAAATAGTGCCTGAATTTCTAAAGTGCATATACCATGGCTAGGCCTTCTCTTTCTATGGTGTTGTAATTCTGCTCAAATTTTGGAAAAAAAAATCTTTCAAAGCCTATATGATGGTCTAAGTCCCCTTCTCCAAGATATGCCAGAATTGCTCCAAGTTCTATGGATGATGCATCTACGTGCACATGAAATGTATTTTACCAATCTAGAAAAATAATATAGGTTTTTTGACCATATTTTCCTTTAGAGTGTTCAATCCTTGCTGACAATCCTCATTCCATTGAAATCTAGTGTCCTTATTTAATAGTTTTTCCATTGGTGTAGTAATCTACGTATACCCCTTTATAAATTTCCTGTATTATCCTGTATGTCCTAGTGTTTCTCTTAAATGACGCATTGATTTTGGTGGTGGTAAATTAACAATGATTGCAATATTAGCACTGTCAACCAATAAACCTTGTTTACACACTATATGTCCCCAAAATATCCCAAAAGGTGTACCAAAATGCGTTTGTTGATGTTTAATGATATCTAACATTGCTTGCATATTTCCAACATTAGTCTTAACACTTCTACAGGGTCCTTCAAAATACTATATACAATCCAGTCATCCAGATATAATTCTATAAAATGATGTATGAATGCCTTAAAATAAGTTATGAATACTCTTGAAAAGATAGTTGGTGCATTATTGAGTCCAAAGTTCATGACTTTAAATTGGTAGGATCCCCATTATGTAGCAAAAGTAGTCTTATACATGTCCTCTAGAGCTATTTTTATTTGATGGTAACATGAGAATCCATTTGTGAATGAATATGGTTCATGGCCTCTCACATTCTCTAAGACCTCATTTGTAAAAGGGGTAGGGAAATGATCATTTAAGCAAGAATCATTGAGTTTCCTCATATCTACACAAATATTTACCTGCCCTTGCTTAGTTTCTTGGATTACCATGATATTGATCCATTCATATTCCTCTACTGGTTCTATAATGCCATCTTCCAACATTCGATCAATTTATGTTTTCACTTTCTTCTTATACACTGGATTTAGTTTGTAGGGTCTTTATCTGACAGGTCTAACCTCAGGTTTGAGGGGTATATTCATCTCACCTAGCTCCCCTGCTATGAATTTCATTTCTGTAAAGGTCGTTGGAAAAAGATCACTGTATTTGTGCAATAAATTTGTTATTCTTTCTACTGTTTGCTCATCCCAATAGTCTCCAATACTTGTCATTTTAGGATTGTTATATGTCCCAATGTTGACTTTCTTAACTTTGATTGGTGCAGCAAATGCCTCTAACTCCATAGATGGAACTTCCACCACTCTCTCTCCTTCAATCTCTATAATCTGAATGTTGCGCGGATCATTTTCATCTGGTGCTTCCTCTTCGACATGATAACATGAGAGTAACTCTTTGATTGTCTTTCTGTTCTAATATTTGTATTTTTTCATAATTTCAACCTCTAGTTCATCAAAAAAATATCACTCCCCATATCATATTTAGCGTTGAATCAATGTTGGGGCTCTCATGCTCGAATGAGAAGGTTACTACAAAATTTTGTTGTAATCCTGTCCATTCTGTAATGCCTCTACGCATCTCCTGGTCTATGTACTAGTTCCCTGGGATCCCTTCCAATGTATGAATAAAGTGATGAGGCCATTCCTTTGGTGGTGTTATCCTCCATTGTGTTCTGCACTTCTCCAAGTGTTCCAATAGTCTTCCTTTCCCATCATACTTTTTCACTCTATTGCTCCCATGTTCTGCACCAAATCTAATGCACAATAGTCATTTACACTGATACCAGTCTTGAATTGTTTCTTTGTGTGCACCCCACCATCTTTCAGATGTTTCCTTGAGTGAAATAGCTACGGATAAGAACCTCTATTTTTCTAACACTTTGACTTCATATTTTTTCAAGAATTCTTCTAAGGCATTTATCCTATGAAAACTTGGAGGTTCTCTTATCTCTGTACCAACCCATCTTACTGCACAGTCGATTCTTGCGCACCTCCTTGTGTAAACTTCATGTAATCGTTGTTGCCAATTCTCCAAACCTGTATCTGAGTCAGAAGCACAAGATGTAATGACTCTCCAGCAGAGTACCCCATCTACAATTGGGTTGACATAAGCCTCTTCTCGTGTGTTGGTTCTGTACAACTGGTTAATTTCTTCCAGATCCAAAAAAATGGCCTCTACAAACCTTTCTTCTTTTGAAGGGTCCAATGGTGCGATGAATCTATATTCACCTGATTCAAAGGTAATTTTTCTTGTCTTCAGGTTAATTATAGCCTGGTTATAAAATTCCCAATCCAATCCCAATAATGTTGGGTAAGGTGTTGTGCCATCTACTATATTTATTACTTCAAAATCTTCCATAGTGCTCACTCCATCCAAATATATTGTCACACCTTTAATCCTTCCAATTGGTAACACTCTATGTTGATTGGATAGCTTCAAATAGACATGTGAATAGCTTAATCTAGGTTCTCTCATACATTGCCATGTCTTGTTAGGAAAATCATTTACTTCAGAGCCTAAATCTAGTATAACATCTCCCATGTTGAAATCCCTAATGTTGGCATTCAATATGAATTCTTTGTTTTTCCTTCTTCTTCTATGGAGATAATTGACTATTTTCTTCTCTAACTTCCCTTCTACCTCCATGTTACATCTTTCTAGAATATTTTTTAATATGTTAAGAGATGATGTATCATTCAATAACTTAACACATGATTGCAGAAAAGTATTTATGGTACTAACTTTCTCTAAAGGTTCCTTTATTGGTATGGTTCGTTGAGAATGGAATCCCATATATTGGTGGGTTTTGATTTTTTTGCACGATTGATGTAGATGAAACATTGTGCTTGAGAAACTCCTATATGGCCTCCTTAAATGTTTCATTTTATTTCTGTGCGTCAAAATGCTTATGCAGCTCATTATATTCTTAACCCATTGGTGTTGAGATGGATCTTGTTTTGCTGCATCAGTTCCTATCTTGGCTCCTCCTCGAGTGACTATATTGATGTTTCTCCCATCATACCTAGCTTCGACAGAAATCCACTGGACATTCTGGTTGTTCTGGTTCCTTTTTTACTGGATCTTTCCCAACAGTGTTGGGAAGTATTCTATGTCATGGTATGCTGCGTGAAAGTACATACATGTCGCTAGTGGAAGTGGAAAATACCTTGCATAATTTCCTAGTTGTTGGTAGTTCTTATGGTGTCCTTCTATCTTTCATAGCGTACATCAAACAACTTCTCTTTTCTCTTTTCCCTTATTCTGGTTAAGTTGAAATGTTAGATTCTTCAAATCATCCTTCAGATCCTCTATTGTTTGATATATTGGTTGATAGTGGTTCTCTTCCAGTTGCATGGATGCCTGCAGATTCTCTTCTTGAGCTTGAAAATTTTGTTGTCTGAAAATATACTTCAAGTGTGGTAACAGTGAGTTGACAAATAAGTGCCTATGTTGCATGTCACTGATTTCACATTTCAACTTAACTTTCGTATGTTTGAACCTCTGATCAATCTCCCAAATAGACTCAATTGGTTTTTGCCTGATTTCAATCATTTCATTCATGTACTGGTCTTCTGAGATTGGATTTTGAAACTCGTTTACTAGTATTTTTTCACATCTTCAATATTCTTTAGTACTCCCTTTAGATTGCTTACGTCCAGGCTCATGTACCAGTATAGCGCACAATATCTTAGTGTGATAGCTATCTACACGATCTTTGTATCCTCATATTTGATCTGCTTTTCTTCCCAGATCTTCTCACAAATGAATAAGTTATTTTCATGGTCCTATGATGCCTCTCCCCAAAATTCTGGTAATCTAATTGTGGGATCATGTCCTGCCATTTTGAACTGTGCTGAACTACTTCCTCCATGTGATGTAGATAATTGACTATTGCTTCTTGAACTTTCTCCTCTAGTTTATTTTCCTTGATTGGATCCCTGTCTAGTTTCTTTTCTTCCACTAAAATTCAGTTGTCTAAATGTTGGTCTTGTTTCTGGTGTATTAGTCACACATGGGGTTGTAGGTTCCACATTGACGATGATCTAGATTAGAGTTTTTCCTTCTATTCCTCAACTTGGACCTCTTGTTTTCCATTCATATGTTATGGAAAGGATTTCCTCAATCTGCTCCACATCTTAGAGATATTCTACCTCTTCTTCATTGCTCACCAAGCCTTCTCTATCGGCTATGACTCTCTTCTTATTATTCATTTTATATTGGTAGGGTATTTTGTTGCGCATCTTTCTAGATTTTTCCATTATCCTCTTTTTCTGGTCCTCTTCCATCATGATTGGGTCCATGGCCTCTTTATTCTTCCCCTTATGCGTCTCCCTATCCATGTCTCAACCTCCTATCAGTGCTTCCCCCCTTCCCCCATGCACACAAGGAAGTTTAGTTGTTTGATTCCATGGTGATCACACCGTTGTCATACAATACACTCTTAATTGAAGTGTACAATGATTTGATGTACCTACCTCTGGGTCCTTTTAGAAAATCTTTCTCTGTTGTGGTGTAAGACTTCGTGGTATCTACTGCAAATTCAGTGATAAACCATGCAACAATACTGTCTAGCCATAAATCTATTGCGTGCGTAAATTTTTTATTAACTTGTTGTAACTGTGCGATCTCCACAATATTCCACTCCAATTGTCTAATTCGATTTGTAGGGTGGTTTTCCTTTAACCTCAATAACCACTCCTGCAAAAAATGTGGTAAATAACATAAAAATACCTCATGAAAGTCGCTAAACACGTACTGGTTGAGATATTTTTTTGGTGTTAACTTATGGTTTCTATTGTCCTTCTATGCAAACTCAAGTTTTTTTGTTTTCAACCATATTTAAATATCCACCTTCATTGGATTCCATGGCCTAAAAATTACCTTCTATACTTTTATCGTCCACGTGTTTCCTCCACGGATCTAGTCCACTCAATATTGTGTAGTTCCAACCGGCACCAGAACCATTTGTTGGGTTTCTTTAACTTCTTGGGATGAGCCAGGTTCTTCTCTCAAATATGTTTCCAACAAAACCCTCAAAAAATATTGGCCCTCCTGGTAATCTAGAATGAAATGCTACACAAAGGGTGCACAATGCAGTCTCACCTGAGATAGATTTAATTGGGGACTACAATACTCAGGTTTTTGCAGTCTAAGAATGAGTGGGGATTGGGGTAGGGTTATTTCTCCTTATGCATTATCTTTGTTAATGATTCATCTACTTCTATGATTTATTCATATTTAAACCTATGCATGCATGTTGATATAGCTACTTTAACCATTCATCTTAAGCTAATGTTCACCCCCTCCTAGGGCTACATACACAAATATTTGACTCTCTTCTCTTTTATTTCTTCTACTGCAAAATCTTGTGTCGCGCGCATTAAATATTTAGTAATACAATAAAAATGAGGGTAAGAACCCTTGGTGAGGCTAACTAGATCACACTAGGCTCCTCTTCCTGTCACCTAAACCTCATAGAATAAATTAATCAACTCTTCTACAAGACTTATTACAATCAGTGGTTTTCCAACCAATTAAATATTAATACTTAACTGACATCCTTTTTTGGTCCCTCACCTAGACCTCCTAGGTCCTTATTTATACTACTTTATATGTTGATAGTCATTACAATATTTATCAAAAACCCTAACCCTATCATAGTTAGGCTAGTCTTCCTACATGCCACGTTGTGTTTCCTCCTGCATGTTGTTTTTCCTCCTTTTTCATGCATGTTGCTTTCTTACCACCTGTTGAGCTCGCTCCAAAATTAGGTCTTTCTTTCCAAAAATAGGTCTTTCCCCAAAATAGATCTTTCTCCAAAAATAGGTAATTGCCTAAAATATACTTCCTTCTCAAAAAGGCTTGCACCCAACATCAACGCATACATATATTGGTAATTTCTAATTGTTTTCTTAAGTGATTGACATACGAGAGAGAGAAAATCTATCATTAACCTATGCTTTATGTTTTTTCCATGTAATCTCTGAAACCCTTACTCCAATATAAATTGTATAGGTTCACGCGGTCGAAGATGTTGAGAGCTCAAGGAAGTCGAGGGAGGACCCTGCCTACCAGTGCCCCAACGTAGGAAGACATATTAGAAACCATTCTCAAGACAAACACAAGTAATTTTAATGGAATCCAAGGATGTCTCACATGGAATGAAATGTTGTTGGCCCTTGACAAAGTTTTGAAGAACCTTGGTCACGTTTGACCATTTTTGGGACTTCGACATGATGGTCAAAGGTGAAGCGTAAGGAGAAGCGGAGATTGGGGTATATCAACCACTTCTTAGGGAATTTTTGGGTTTAGGGTTTATGTAACGGGTATGGGATGTCGGCCCATGGGTTTACCCATTCCTTGGCACCTTTTGTAATGTATAAATAGAAAGCTAGATGATGTAAGAAAGATAACAATAGGTCTACGAGATACATGGTGCTAAGTGCTATATTTTACTCAGTGCATGTGATGAAAGTAGTTGGATCTATGTGATTGAGTTAGCCTTGTGCATACTGTGTGCATGAGAAATTGCAGGGCTAAGTGCAAGTGACTGTAAAGAGGATTTGTGTTGTAACCTAGATCGGGGAAGGAGGATTTGGCGAGGTGCACACAGATATCTTGTCCTATGCAGAGTGGGTTTGTGTGGCTTTGTGCTTGTAGAAGATTGACAAAAGACAATAAAGAAGAGAAGAGTTGGTGGATGTAGCCCCACACTGGGGTCAACCATGTATATCCTATGTTGTGGTTTCTTTGTGCATTATAGTTGTTATGTTATTGACGTGATTTATTCATAGTGTAGTGGTATATGTTAGATGCATCTGATATAGTAGCTTAGTGCTTAGTAATGTGAATGAATGCTAGATCTGATCTATTTCTATATGTTAAGTGCTTGGATGTATTAGATCTTGTTGAATATTGTGCTTCTCTATAACTAGGGTTTCAACTTGTGATGTGACTAAGGGTTAGATATTGATGAATGTTAACTGCTAAGTGCTTTGTTAAGTGTTGTAATCACATATCTATGTCCCATCTAGGTTGTAGACATTACTTGAGTCCTGCAACCACCCGTACCTCTACCTCGGGTGAGACTCCATTTTCTTCGCAGGTGTTGCTAAAAGGGTCGGTAGTTAGGGTTTTTTTGGTGTGTTTTTGAAGCGTTGAACCCTAGGTCTGCCCTTGTGCCAACAAATGGTTCCATTGTTGCAACCAAAAACTATGATTATTGGGAACTGAAGAAAAGAAATCTTTGTGCATAGATCTATTTCTTTAGTGTGCAATATTCTACTTGACTACGAAGCTCTGTGCTAAGAAAGGAATTAGATCTGAAAGAGGTAAGATCTTAAATCTTTGTTTTCTATGAAAGGTAAGATAAGTGAAAATTTTTGTTTCAAAAGAATGGATCTAGGTATGTCTAATACATTTTGTCCTATTCTGAAAACTAGGGCATAGCTAGAAGAAAGAAGATTGGATATGAGTAGATATGATAAGAATAGTGCAAGATATGTTATTCTTATGCATATAAAGAATATTTGGACTAACAAATGGATGTAGGATCCTAGAAATAATGTTTTACAGGTTAGTTATTGTGATCCCAGTGCACAGTACAAGAAAGGTTGGGGGTCATTTAAAAGAAAGAGAGCATTAACTCTTTGCTACAATTGTAGAAGACTAGGACATATTGCTAATGAATTCCCTAGTAGAGGTCCTAGTTGTCTTTGTTGTAAAGATATGGACCATGAAGTTTTGGATTGACCTATAATGATTGATAAAGTTGAAAAGATGAATATGAGACAAAAAAACCATTAGACAGGCCAAGAAACTAAGGATATGATAGAACCCCATAAAGAATCAGAAATTGTATTACTACAGATGAAAGAGACCATGAATGATCAAAGAGACATCAAGTTATCAGAGATCGTAAACAAGAAGGAATGCATCAAAACAAGAATAGGAGACTTTGACATAGGTTGTGTTCTAGATGATGAAACCTAGATGAATATCATGACAGAAAGAACTTGGGAAATTTTGGGAAATCCTATTATGGTTCCTTCATTAGGAGAAATAGGGTTATTTAGAGGAAATCGGATAACCCTATGTGGAAGACTTACCCATATATCTACGATTTCTCATGAAACTTTGACAAAATAATAATTTGAGATCATTAAATTTGTTGAGAACAACGCCCCATTCACTATTTTTCTAGGAAAAACCTGGATTGAGAAAGATCAGACATGAAGGAAACAAAAAGAGTAGGATATAGAACAGAAAAAGACATAACTAAGGGATTTCATGGCTAGGAGAATAGCACACTTACTAAAAGAACAAGAGGAACAGTCGAAGCTACTAAGGACCAAATATCTGGACGTTGAAACTGAAAGAACATAGGAAGACTTGAAACACCTGTCTGTACAAGAGAGTAGAATACCTACCCCAGAAAGAGAAGAACTATTACTTTCAGAATCCTTGAAAGACCCTCCACAGTGAGAAGTTACTATGCCAAGAGGAGATAATAACAATAACGGAAAGAGGAAACCAGTGACTCATATTATAGTAAGGAAATCCAGAGAGCTCAGTAAGAAGAAAACAAAGTTAGAAAAGTTATAGGAAGTTCCAGGGAGGACTTCATAGAAGGAAGGTTTGTAGAAATGGAACTTCTCTGGGATAGAAGAATAACAAATATTGTCACTTCGCCATGGAGAAGAAATATGACCATTGGAGGCATCCCGACCATTATCCCGATGATCTAGAACAGCTTGAACCGCATTTATGGCCAGAAAGATCGCCATCAGATCATTGGGACAGCTCCATAACGGATGGAAATGCATTGATTGAGGTGTTCCTACCCATTGGAGGAGTCTGTTAGGATATTTTATATTTATCCCATCGAGTGTTGCTCTGAGAACACTTTTTCCAATTGTGATTATCCGAGCCCACAGAGAACTAGTTGCCTATTGAGAGCTCGCTACCCATTTTGTTACCATGATTGTTTGTTCACCGAACTGTGATACCTGATCTCGAGCGTGCATGTCGGGTGACTTCAATGAAGTAGAATTTTTTTTCGAAGAGATCCTCATTGACCTCGTGGCTGATAAGGTCATGTCCAAAAAAGTCCAAGCATCCTCATCGACTGCTCATGGATCTAGACCATAGTGAGTTGCGACAGAGAAACAAACCAAGCATTATGATGAATTGGTGAATGCGAAGCTCATCCCATATATTGTACCCAATTATATCCCACCTTTGGCTCGCATGTTGGGCCATGATAGTGTCCCAAGAGACATTGAATACACCTTGATTATTGCTTACCTCTTGAAGGGGTTACGCGTAGTAGGACCAGGGTTAGGACATATCATGATGTTGAAGATCAGTGACTTCAACTTGGGATATCACAAGAACCATGGAATTCTCACCCCACATAGGTATTTTACCAGGACGAAGGGGAAGAAGTCGAATATCATCCCCCAACCATGGACTATGGACATCGTGAGGTCCACTATCCTGAACGTGATGAAGATACCAAACTTTAGAAGGCATCAAGATGTTAACGGGTGTTAAAATATTGTTTTCTTGCTTCCATGGTGGTTATATGTGGCTGGACAGACGCATCACCGTAGATTCGGCGCTGATCCATCAAATCACCAGATTAAGCATACAAGGACTAGACCCATAAGAATTTTATCCAGGGAAGATTGCAGATCGGACCCTGGCGAAAAAAATTAAAGATACCTATGGTGATGTGGAAAAGGGGAAGCGAGGCTACAAGGTAGCTTCCATTCAGAATGGTGCAATGCACCTAGCCTGCCAGTTGATCATTGGTAAGCTAGTAAGGAAGAATAGACCCACATAGGTCATAGGGTTCATTGTTGACCTTACGGGAAAATGCGTGGAAGGGATACAAATGAGTTGGGAGAGCTACCTCGTCAACCAGTTAGAGAAAGACTTCCGCTAAGCTTAAGATTAGGGAAACGAGTTCCACTTTATTTGTTTTTTGATCCTCATCACTTTCATTACTTGGAAAATGTTGAAGGGTGCGACCTTCCCTGTGATTGAGCCATCAGATCCCTTAGCTGCGAAGTTCACCATACTTTGGTATTAAAGCGACATGGCGAAACAATGGAAGTCAAATGTGGTGTTCCACACCTACTACTTGCAGTTGAAGAGGGCTATTGATTCTTTCCCTCGTATGACGTCGAACACCCTGCATAGGTTCATATAATTTGTGAAGTTATGTGCAAATAGAAATTTTATTTATATCATTGTGCGTGGAGACGAACACAAAGAAGAGCTACAAAGTTAATATAAACTCACAGAGGAAGACATGGAAGAAATCACTAAGGAATGGCCTACATATTTCCTTATACCAGTCGACCAGTCAGAACTGTCTGACCCTGACCTCATCAGAACTCATGTGGTTACTTGCGAAGAGTATGATGCACCCAATAGTAGCAGAAGGAAGAAAAAGGAAGAGATACAGGACCTGAACAACGCATCAGAAGATACTGCTTCAGACTCACCTAGAGGGGGAGGTGATGACGAAGTAGACAAATAAGAGGACAAAGAAGAAGAAGATAAAAAGAAACAAGGTGAAGTAACACCGCCTAGGGATCCTATTAATGAAGCTGAGACCTCCAATAAAAGAAAGGTTTCCCCTAGGAAACCTACATCGCGGAAGAAGTTCAAAGCTACTAAACCATAGATGCAGACTGTGATGATGATGGATGACATAGATTTCATCATCGCCGCTGTCTCAAATACCTCTGAAAACATATTACAATGCAATGAAGCTAGATAACAGACCATGTATGAAAGAATTGAAGTAGAGATGAAAGGGGTACAAAAAGCACTCTACTCCATCTATGCAGTATCTATTGTGCCCCCATCATCAGAAGGAATAGAGTTGGGAGATGAGCCTGCCCAACTACGCCAAATAGTAGATGCGACCAAAGCTTGCCTTCATTGTGTTCAAGAAGAAAAATTGTAGGTCACAGAGGCCTTAAAGAAAGCAAAAGAGGAAGCCAGATAAAAACACCAGGTTGTGCAACAGGAAAAATACGACATCCAAGCCAAGTTTGCAGAGGATAGAGCATAGATCCAGAAGGAGAAGGAACATCTTTTCATAGAGAAGATTGGATTTAAAGAAGTAGTCACTAGAGAACTTTTCTCTGTGACAGGCTTAGAACAGATGGAAGAAGACCAAGTGGAAAGACAAGTAGGGAAGCTTGTTGAAGCCATTCAACAACTCCAAGAGAGGATACAAGAACTTGATTTACAAGTAGTGCCAAGCACTCTGTAGGAAGTGCGAGACCAGAGAGAAAAAATTGCCTGAAGCACAGTTTAGAGAATCAAGGCATTGGCCTTAGAATGTAAACAACTCTATAGTAAAAGTGTTTAGACTTACGAGCGCCTTCTAGAAGACCCTGAACTAAGGAAACTAGAGTCACAGCTTTAGGAGGAAAAGAAGCAAGAAACAATGGTGCAAGCACAGTTGAAGCCACTACCAGTGGTCAAGAGGATGAAATGATCCCAAGAAAAATGCATGGTTCAATAATAGGTCCATGCCATCCAGAGTAAGGTCATGGAAGTGAATCAACGACTCCAACCAATGCAGGATGCAACTTGCATACTTTTTGAGGAAATTGAAGGATGAGGTGCAGAACTGGAACATGTAGTCACAACATTGGAACAACGCTTGGAAGAACCTTTGACGGAGAAGGTTATTCAAGATTTCATCGAGAAGGAGGCTCTGGTGAAGAAACAGGTTGAGGCAGATTAAGCCATGCTCGAGGCATTTGAGGCAAAATTACCCAGATCAGAGTGATTCGGGATGAGTCATAGGTGAGCGTTGGGGGCCTATTGGCCCTTGACCAAGTTTTGGAGAACCTTGGTCACGTTTGACCATTTTTGGGACTTCGATAGGCTAGTAAAAGGAAGAGGGCAAGGTGAAGCAGAGATCACAGGATCTCAACCCCTTCTTAGGGAATATTTGGGTTTAGGGTTTATGTAATGGGTATGGGATGTTGGCCCATGCGTTTACTCATGCCTTGGCCCCTTTTGTAATGTATAAATAGAAATCTAAACGATGTAATAAAGATAACACTAGGTCTAAGAGAGACGTGGTGCTAAGTGTTATATTGTGTTGAGTGCAAGTGATGTAAGTAGTTGGATCTATGTGATTGAGTTAGCTCTGTGCATACTGTGTGCATGAGAACTTGCAAGGCTAAGTGCAAGTGACTGTAAAGAGGCTTTGTGTTGTAACCTAGCTCAGGGAAGGAGGATCTGGTGAGGTGCATGCAGATATCTTATCCTGTGCGAAGTGGGTCCTTGTGGCTCTGTGGTTGTAGAATATTGACAAAAGACAATAACTAAGAGAAGCGTTGGTGGATGTAGCCCCACACTAGAGTGAACCACGTATATCCTGTGTTGTGGTTGCTTTGTGCATTACAGTTGTTATGTTATTCATGTGATTTATGCTTAGTGCAGTGATATATGTTAGATGCATCTGATATAGTAGCTTAGTGTTTAGTAATGTGAATGAATGATAGATATTAGCTATTTTTATATGCTAATTGCTTGGATGTATTAGATCTTGTTGAATACTACGCTACTCTGTAACTAGGGTTTCGACCTGCGATGTGAATAAGGGTTAAATATTGATGAATGTTAAATCCTAAGTGCTCTGTTAAGTGTTGTAATCACATATTTGTGTCCCAGCAAGGTTGTAGACACTTGAGTCCTACAATGACCCCTGCCTCTACCTCGGGTGAGACTTCATGTGCTTCACAGGTGTTACCAAAAGGGCCAATATTAAGGTTTTGTTGGTGCGTTGTTGAAGTGTTGAACGTTGGGTCTGCCCTTGTGCCAACAAATGTATATATAGTTCAAAAATGAGAACTTTCTACTAGATGAAAATGGCCTAAATTCATACAAGAACATCAAGAGAAGAAAATTGTATGTCATAGTTTCCCAACCATCTATTCTACCCTACAACATTGAAATATGGTGGACATATGAAAACTTAGACCCAAAAATAGAAATGATTATCAATGAAGAAGGGAACTCAATAGATTCATTGACGACAAATAATATCCAATAGATGTATCATTTATTACAACCAATTTTTTTTCTTGATAAGCCATTTAGGGATGCCTTTACCAAGGAGAATCCTAAACCAGTGGAAATTATTCAGGAACGGTGGCATGAAGACAAGTTGTTTGTTACCAAGCTCAACAAAGTATACAACACACAATATTTCAAAGAATCACATCAAATCCTTGCAACCATGATTTGCAATTCTATGGAGAGGAAACAAGTGTCCACTTCAAGCTTGAATGGGTTCCTATTGCATAGAATTTAGTAGAAGAAGGGAAAATTTTCAACTGGGCACATATATTGTCGAACAATATTTTTCAGAATGTCCAAGAATCCCACACCAACAAAAAACTAGGTTTTTATATGTCATATTTCTTGATTGATGCAATTTTCACATCTATTCACTTTCCTGAAATGAATTGGAGTTGGAATCCCAATTCACCTCCTATCCATTTATATTTCTCAGAACCATGGGAGAACAATTTTAGAAAATATTTCTATGAAATATATGATCATTTTGTAGGCCCAATATTTCATATTATTTTTTTCCAACCACTCCAAAGGTTATCTTCACAAACCCTTGAAACCTTAAGAGAAATCAGAGTCTGGTATATGGAGGAACACTACAAATATATAAGCATTTTTGGATTCTCTTATCCACCTCATATGCTCCCTAAATATGTCCTGGATAAATTCATAGGAAATAAAATATCATATCATACAGTTGAGGTAGTGTTGTTGGGAAATAATACCCTACGGACTAGCAAGCTAGGGCTAGACTTTCATGCAGATCATGACCTTAAAGAAATCACTTTTAACCTATCACCCCAAAACTTAAAACCCCTTTTTCACATACAAACATGGAAATGACCTACTAACCTTTTTACTGATGTTTGGTGTAGATCCTCCATTGTGCTTTGTCTGCTTGCTTACGCTGCTCCTTCCAAAGTTAACCTGCAATCAGGACAAAAGCACTACACATGCATGTTATTTTTCTACTAAAGGGTTATAAATTAAGCATAAATTACAAAAATCACATACAACTCATGCATTAGGACGGGAAAAGTATTCTTTTATTAATCTCAAGATGAGTCAACTTACAATAATGATAGAGATCGGCCATCGTTCCTTGATCCTGATCCTGGGCTCCTCCTCTTCTTTGTCCTCCAACTGCTTTGCTTGAATTCTTCTTAGGCTTGAGGAAAGGCTAAAGGGTTGAAACAAATGGATTTGGCAATTGGGCAGAGTTTCTTTGCTATCTTTTTCCTCCTCCAAATAGTACCCCTACCCCTTCTTTTATAGGCTATAAGGAGCTAGGGTTTTGGACGAACTCTCAACCATGCATGGCTGGGAGTTTCAGTTAACTGACCCATAGCTTTTTGTCTCGTCGGCAACTTCCTATTTTTTTTCTTTGTTAGGTAAACGCGGGTTGTAGTAGGCCTGCCAACGTTCCAACACGTGCAGTAGTAGGCCTGCCAGCATTCCAACCAGTGCAGTAGTGAGTTAAGGCACGTGTCACTTGATTTGAGAGGATTTTCAAGAGTTTATTCATCATGACTTTGGCAAGGAAGGGATATGAGTTGGCCTGATGCTAGGTAAGCATGTGTGGTGCAATTTAGGGTTATAACAGATTCCCCCTAATGTGTGAGGTTAGAAGAGCATCTGATGACCGAAATACATTACCAATTCTTTACCAATCTGTACTGATATGCTGAATGAGTGAGCCCAAGAATCAGGAATCAAGAGGTGCCATCTGCAAAAAATATCAAATGTCTCACCGAGGCGGGCATACCCATGCTCGGGATAAAATAGAACCATGGTTACCAATCAAATACACTGTAGATCCATGTCAAACAACTATGAAGAGTAGCCACGAATAATACATAATGGAGCTACATCTCGAAATCAAAAAGATATACATATAAAGTATCCATCTCCCATAAGCTGATTCGTCCTGATGGCTGTACTTCAGAGCTCGAGCAACAACTTCAAAATATTCTAAAACTTGGGTAGGAGTGTAATATGAGTGTACGACTGCACTACCCAGAGGTCTTCGATGGATCGTCGGTTATGGACTTGATAATCTTGATGATCGGACTGGAGGCTTCAGTGATTTCGAACAAAGACTTGATTGGACGTTCAGGATGGCCGGGTATGCGGACAAGAGACATATTGCAGAGGGGTCGACTCAAGCTTAGTGACAAACTTCCCTTGGATAATAGCACGACAAGTGATAAGACTCAGGCAGCATATCTGTTAATCATAAGTCTATGAAGCAGGAGGCAATGAAAACTCTCCATATGTTTAGAAGAGTAACCAAACGGTGGAGGACACAACTCTCTATAACGAGCAAAGATTCCTAAGGTTGTACTACATCCCATAGTCTGATGAATCAAATGGAAAGATGTGCTTTATCCAAGGGTGACTCATGATGATGCCAATAAAGAAAATACTTTTCCCATCCTCTTTTTGGGGTATATTTGATTTTTTTGTTCTTTTTGATGATTTTGAAAAAGAATAAAGGAGTATTACGTTACAATGGAGGAACAAGTACTACAAACATACAAGATCAAGGCACAAGGACAAGACTGATGTTCTAAGGAAATGATACTCGGGAAAAATCCTCCAGTGGCCAAAGGTGTTAAGATACAAAAGAAAATTGTTACTAGGCTGATGGGTAAAGGATGCAAATGCGGTTAATAGAACACACAATGGTAACGTCCTTCGATGTAAGTTTAACGAGCCCAGAGAAGGTAAGCTCGGTGTTTTTTCATATTTAGAGAGTTTTAAAAAGCATAAAAGGCAACTCCATTGGGGTACCTTTTTAGACAATAGTCTAATCGGTTCGAAAAAGGGGTAAACTAGCACCGATTAGACGTCAATTCAAAACCATTTTAACAAGTGTGACAAGGATAAGATCACTCGGCTATTTTTCAATTTTAAGGAGTCTGAAAAAATCTTAACTATGGACTCTGTCAGGAATGTTCTTCTGGACCATTTTAACGAGTGTGAAAGAATAAGGTCACTCGGCGATCTTTTCAATTTTAGGGAGTCTGAAAAGAGCTTAACTATGGACTCCGGGGAGGTTTCTTTTTCGTAAATTTAGTCCCTCAGGCTCGAAAAAGGAATAAAATCTTACCTAAGGATACTCTTCTAAAGAATGGGAATTCGATAGAGTGCTCCTTTGTTCGTACAGTTGACCATCCAGACCAAAAAAGGGGTAAACTACTGCCGGACAGACGTGACTTCAAATTTCAGTTTAACGAGCATGAAAGGCCACAAGATCGCTCGACAATATTTTCATGTTTATAGGGTCTGAAAAGGGCTTAAAAGGAGACTTGTTATGTTTTGGGAGTCTACAGGGTAAGAAAAAGAGTGAAAAAGACCCATGCGAATGAGGCTCAAACTCGTATTCAGGAAAGACTACACAGACTCCCGAGCCTATAGTGTTGTTAGAAATGGCATGGACACCATAATGCAACCAGGAACTACCTAGGGCATCCATTTTTTGGCAAGCTCTACCACCAAGTTGCGACACTTCTAGAGAAGATATGACAGTTCCGTGTCACAACTGGATGGGATCAATCCTATATCGTAAGAACAAAAGGCAACGAGATGCAACAATTGGGATGAAATCCTACCCTATATGCTCAAGTTGATTTTTGAATTTTTTTTTATGGACCGTCCATATATTTTTATTTTCATTTTTTGAAACTCAATAAAAATTGTCCCAATACCCGATCAAATCCCTCCCACATAACTCTTGGATCACTCTAAATGGTTTTTGGTATAAAGAAACTAATAAAGGGGCCCAAAAAAGTGACAAAAAGAGGCCAAAAAGTCTATAAATAGAAGCTGGCAGCTCATTATCACCATTGCTGATTTGGAAATTGACTCTGGAGCCAAAAGTCCCCCTTTGCCAAAGATCATGATTCCGGGAGCTACAGTGGACGAAACGGACTTCTGCTTGGACCAAGTAAGTACAAACTCCCTTGTCTTGTTATTCAATACTTCAATTGTTGCTTTTATTTGATTTTGGGGGTGGGCGTCGAACTCAAAGAGGTTGGCCCTAGGCAAACGCGGGCTGTCTAGGGACAACCCATGGGTACCCGCACGCAGAGCCAAAGATGCTCGCGGGTACTCACGACTGTCGCCTCGACAGGCCGCGGGTACCCCACGCGTGATGACAAATTT
>JZKD02S2406387.1:380748-420887 GCA_000966675.3 Picea glauca | reverse complement strand
CTTTTGTTTTGTTGTGTTGGTAGGATGTACGTTCAGTGGAGGGAGAGGGAGCACGAGGCCACCAATGAGTTAGTGGTTGTAGATCCGAACGTTATGGCCATGCTGACGCAGTGTGGTTTGGTAAAATTCTTTTTGTGTCCATTTATGTGTGCGAAACCAAGGCTACTGAACACCCTGGTTGACTATTGGCACCCTGATGCAGAGGCTTCCATGATAGAGGGGCAATCCTTGGTGCCCACCACCGAGGATATTTATTTTTTGACTAGCCTCTCGAGGAGAGGGGAACCAGTCAACTTTCAGACTTTTCCTGCGGGGCCGAGCAAAGTCTCGGAGCTGATAGAGGAGTATTTTGAGGCTAGGACCGATCAAAGATCTTCCTCGGTACCCGTTAGTAGGACTACCAACCTCTCCCTTTAGACTATTTTATCGCTCATTGGGTGGATTACCGGCTCCGCAGCCATGCATCAGGCTTCGCGCACATAGATGAACTGTGTAATCCAATGCATGAATGCACAAATTTTTGATTGGAGTAACACACTACTAGCGAGCATGACGGGTCAGTTGACAGCTTGCAAACAGCGGACACACAGGAACTTTGGGTTTGGGACCATCCTGTGTTCGTTTTTCTTCGAGAGAGTTCCATGTTTTAGTCCTCGGTTGACAGTACGAAGACATCTGGCTACTTTACCTGCAGTATGCAGATGGGCAGCGTTGCTGCCGCGACAGGGTGGTGGAAGGACCGTAGAGGCCTTCAATGATGAATTTTTTGCCTGGCCGTCATGGCAGATCCCAGCTATTGAGGACTACCCATATGCGGGGATCGATTTCTCCAGAGATCCAGCGATACCAGTGCCTCCTGGTGAGGAGCGAGGGGAGATGGGTAAGTCTCCACCTATCTAGTTTTTTTGTTTGCGTATGTAATTTTTATGTCTTTTTTGATATATATATCATGTTTTTGTATAACAGAGTTTTTGATGGGTGAACGTTTATTGCATGCAGATGTGGGACCCGTGCAACCTGCCGACTATGCACGGAACAGGCGTTGCCCATGGCCAGAAGCCGCAGCTGCCGCCGCTGGAGGAGCAGCAGTAGTAGGGAACCTCCCTGTAGGAGAGGCCGAGAGGGTCCTGAGGCGGATTGAGCGGAACTTTACTGCGCTCACTCGCACAGTTCCCATGGTAGAGATAGAGGACCTGCCACCCTCTTTGCAGACTCATATTGTGGGGGTACCTTGGAGATGGGTCCGATTTTTTATTCATTTGGGCCAGGCTGTATATGATTATAACAGGGCCCATAGGCCCTGAACAGACTTTAGACTTCTATGTGCCTAGAGCACTGGTATGTATATATTTTTTGAGGGCATAAGCCCCAGTGACTCGTTATGTTTCCCACTTTTTGAGGCATTTGCGCCCATCTATGTACTTTGAGGATTTTATGATGTTTATATATGTTTTTTACTTCTTTTTTGTGTCTTATGGATTATGTGTGCAAAAATGTATTTACATGTTTATGTTCATGATCTTTTTATATGTGGGCAAGATGCCAATCTAAAATGTGATTAGCTAGAGTATATGTGATTTGATTTAGACTCCTAGGAACATGAAAATATGTAATATAATCAAAATTGCGTTCCAAGAGACGTACCCTAAGAAATCGTCCGTGTAAAGCTGGGTCATGAACCCAGTATATTCTGTTTAGCTGCGACACAACCAGTTGAGCATCTAGATAGACCTGAAGACGAGAGATACCCAATGACAAAGCGTCACGAAGCAACTCAATAACTGCACTATACTCAACAACATTGTTTGTGGTGTCACCTAAGCATATACCTCCAGAAGATAACAACTGACCCTGTGGTGTAAATATTACCCAAGCTACAGAGGCAAGCCTCCGCGTGTGTCGACTAGCACCGTCCATGTACCCAATGAACACCTCGGACTCACTTGACATCTTCCATATTGACAAAAGATAACATTAATGACACGTCCATAACACGTTTTAAAAGAAATGTAAAAAGTAATAGTACAAAGACTATACATATGTTACAAAAAGTTACCCACAGTGACCGTTCTATGAGTAATACTTCTTGAGGTAGAGCCCATTTCTAGGCTCCACCAAAGAATTCCCTTCAAAATCGACCAAACGATAAGCGCCCTTTTTAAAAACCTCCTTAATAATGAAGGGTCCGAACCACATGGGTTTAAACTTTCCTGCCCTCGGGGGGTCCTTATCTTGGTCATAGACCAAGACAAGGTTGCCCTCCAAGAAAACCCGAGGACGAACAGACCTATCATATTGACACTTGACCTTATGTTTATGATCCTCATTGGCCAGGGCCGCATAGAGACACTGTTCATCAAGCTGCTCAAGGTGTACTAACCGTTCTTCAAGCGGAGAAGTGTCTGGCAATAACTGTACTGCCAATTTTAGAGATGGAATTTGACATTCGATGGGCAAGACTGCCTCCAGCCTATAAACGAGTTGGAAAGGTAAGAAACCGGTTGTAGTTTTAACTGAGGTTCAGTAAGCCCATAATGTCGAGTATAACATCAAATGTCAATTTGACTTGGCTGAGTTGATAGTTCGCTGTAGAATCGTCTTAAGAGTTTTGTTTACAGCTTCCACCTGCCCATTGGCTTGGGGATAGTAAGGTGAGGAATGTTCTTGCCATAACCCAAGCTTTGATGTTAACTTGGAAATCATTTGGTTTTGAAAGTGACTGCCATGGTCAGTGACAATCTCTCTCAGGACGCCGAACCGTGCTATAATCTGGTTAAATAAGAAGAGAGTTGCAGTGTCTCCATCATCTTTAAACGTTGGCATAGCTTCGACCCACTTAGTGAAGTAGTCGACAGCTACGATGATATAGCGGTGCCCCCTTGCAGACGGGGGGTTGCATGTAGTGTAATCAATCCCCCATTTAGTGAAGGGACCAACTGTGATGACAAGAAACATGGGAGATGGATGTGCCCTCATCTTTCGTGAGAAGATTTGGCACGTATGGCACTTCTTGACCGACTCGATACAATATTTGATAAGTGTGGGCCAGAAGTAACTTGCTTGTAAAATGTTTTGGGTTGTTTCCAACCCAGATAAGTGACCTCCACAGGCTCTTGTATGAAAATCATTGAGCACTATGACGACCTCCTCATGAGTGAGACATCGACGCAAGATGCAATCTACACCTCTCCGATACAACGTATCATTGAGTATGAGATAGTTCTTGGCCTGATGGCGTATCCGCCGATGCTCATCACGAGAAGCAGAGGTGGGGCACTTCAAAGTCTGGAGATAGATCATTATATCTCCGTACCAGGGGTCTGAATATTCAATCAAAAACATATCCCCCCGGATAGGCGATTCCTCAGGCACAACGTCACCTGACTCAACCGAAAGCTCCGAGATAAGTTCTGCGAAGACCAGTGACTTTTTGGACTTGGCTGAAACGAAGTCTAAGTCAAATTCTTGGAGGATTACCATCCATCTTCTGATTTTTCCACCGATAACTCGTCGTGTCAACATGTACTGGAATGGATTCACGACGACAATGACGATGGTTTTGCGAAACAGAACATAGTGAAGGAACCGTTGAACAACATGAAATGATGCCAACGCAAGTTTTTCGAGATGGGTATAGTTAAGTTCCGGTCCTACGAGGCCTCGGCTCAGGTAATAGATCATGTATTCAGAAAACGAACCATCCTCCTGAATTAAAACCATGCCTATGGTTGACTCTGCGGCAACCAGATATAATAAGAAGTCTATGTTATAATTAGGTGGTCGTAGCAGAGGTGCGGTAGTGAGGGTGTGTTTTAATGCGTCAAAAGAGCATTGAGCGGCTTCGTCCCAGAAAAAGGGAACATCTTTCTTCAGTAAACGCATAAAGCCCTTGGTGATTTTGGCATAGTTGGCGATGAAGCGTTGTAAGAAGTTTTCCTTTCCTTGAAGACTTTGAAGTTGTAAAATTGTATGTGGGGGGGGAAACTGAATTATTGCCTCCACCTTAAGATGATCGACCATGATCCCTATTGTTGAAACAATGAAACCTAACAATCATCCTAACGTGTCGCAAAAGCTGCACTTGTTGGGATTCAAGCGAATCCTGAAGTAACGACAGTGCTCGAATATTAGTCGGAGGTGCATAGGATGATCCTGTCGCTTGCGAGAGTGTGATGCTAAATCATCTAGATAGGCCTCGACTATATGTTTGAGGTCGTGAAACGCAAAAGACATGGCCCGCTGGATAGTGGATCCAACATTCTTGAGACCAAAAGGCATTTTATGATAGGCGAATGTACCCCATGAACAAATGAATGTCGTTTTGTGTTGGTCCTCAGGTTTGATTTGGATTTGATTATATCCTAAAAAACCATCCATGAATGAAAAGGATTCACAATCGGCGCATTCATCAATGATCTGATCGATGAATGGGGTTGGATAATTATCTTTTGGACATGCCTTGTTCAAATCATGGAAATCGGTACATACACGAATCGTGCCTTGTTTTTTATCGATCGGCACGGGATTTGACACCTATTGAGTCAAATGGATAGGGTAAATGAACCCTGCCTGGAGCAATTTCTCAACCTCACTCTTGATGGCTGCTGCTTTCCTAGGATTAACTGGACGAAGTTTTTTTCGAACAGGCTTAGCATCAGGATACGTTGTGATCTTATGTTCAACTATTTTCGGATCGATGCCTGGCATTTCTTCATAAGACCAGGCAAAGACGTCGCAAAATTCTTTGAAAAGATCTGTGTAAATTTGAATCTCTTCGAGGGAGCAATCCACTCCGACGAAGACATTCTCCATGATGCCAGGGTTTTAGGAGATGTTGATAGGTATAGTTTCAACAATAGTCTCCATATTACCCTCAGCATAAATTTGTTGTGTAGCTAAGAGGTTAAGAGGACACAGCTGATCTCCCRTCATGGTGATAGTGAATTCTCCTGCCTCGATTCGGCTTAACTCTGGGAGGAAATATGATCTGTGATGAAGATCCTCCCAAGGTTTGTCCGGACTAGTCATTTCTTCGATTACAGCTTCGTCAGAAGGCAAGACTAAGTCTAACGAATCGGTGTTGGCGAGAGAACCCTGAGCCTAGACAAGCTCTAGAGGTGGATCCAACTCTTGTGCAGGAGTCAGATCAGGAGTAGCTGAAGCTTGCTGGACCAAAGAGTATGCTACTTCAGTGACCGACAAGGGCATGGACATGTTGGAATGCCCTGTCTCATCCATCGTGGCTGATGGGGAGGGAAGAATCCAGGGATCCTGAAAGTAAGTCGTGCAGAATGACGAGACATGAAAAATATCAGCCTTGTGGTGAGTCGATATAAACTTGACATCACCATGAGGAGGTGGGTAATCGAAAGTACCCATCAAAGATGGGCACAAAACAACTCCTACGTTAATGACACCGGCTTGAGGATTATCTATCATAGGAACCGTGGATGCCCCCAAAGCTGGGTCAGGTCTAGAGAAGGACAATTGATCAATGGTTACTATCTGACCCTCATGTGGAAACAAAAAGACTCAGAAAACTGTAGCAACCACAACTTGCATCGGATAAGTCCAACTACGACCTAACAAGAGATTGTAGTCAAGGGGGGCATTGACTACCTCTACTTCGACACACACGGTCTTCCCTCCTAACTGCACAGGGAAAGAAGGAATGATGCCATGTGGTCGGAAAGAACGACCGTCGAATGCAGTGAGGAGAGTAGGTGATGGAGACAACTCGGGTTGACCAATGGCTTTTCAGCATTCTAACGACATAACGCATGTCGAGGCGCCCTCGTCGACCACCGTGCGAAAGATATTGCATGTAAAAATTTTCGTGGGATGAGCCACTACTATCTGAAACGCTACGTGGTAAGGCAGATGGGGTTTTAATTCAGTTGTATCTAGCATGATGGTACCTGGGTTACAAGTCTCAGTAGAGCCTAAAGCAGTCAACAAGGATTTTCTCTAAGCAGGGAAGCTTTGGAGGACCTCCAAAGCAGACATAGCACAAGGGGTTTGGGATAAATCTTCCACCACAGAGTAATTCTAGGCAGCCCTTGCATTTGGATTGTGAGAAGCTTTCTTAAACACACCTTTTGGTATGCATGTCATCGTTTCTCCCAACGTCTTCTCAATCTATAGAGGAAGAGATGGGAGTTCGGCTTCTTTGCCCTTCTCAGAGGCACTTGGTTTACTATAATCGTGCGCTCTAGTCGTTATTAAAGCATCACCCCTAACCATATATACGTTCGCGGAAGAGGAATTATTTGGAGGAGGGCAGGTTTCCTGGCTGCCCCCTTTGGCACTTGTAGAGGCTTGAGTTAAATGTTGCCCATGTTGAAAGGGATTAGTCAACACGGCTTGATGTTGTTGTGTGACAAACTTTTGGGCCTCCACAAGTCGAGGACATAGATGAGTCGGGTGGTCTTCCGTGCACAAGTTGCACAGATACCTCGCCTTCCGTTTTTACATAGTGCCCTCACCAGCATTATCAGTGGGTTTTTTATCCCCCTTACCCTTCTTGCATTGTTTTTTCTTCCCTTCAGGCTGCTAGGGGGCCTTTGGGTTAGTCATCTGCATAGAGTGTACTTTCGACGTTTGGGTAGGAGGAGAAGCCAAAGCAGTAGTCAGGCTAGCCGCAGAGTGTTGTAGAGATAATTGTTGCAATTGTTTTGTCAATTGCTCAACGAGCTTGGTTTGTGTTGAACCAACGATACCATTGGCATGTGGTCCAACTCTCTGTCTAGTTTTATCCAGTATCGATCGTGGTGCATCCGACAGGATGTTGTACAATAAACCATACTAAGAATAGATAAGCTCAAACTGTTGAGCCCTCATGATGGCATCTTCTTTGGAGAAAACCCCAGAAGTTGCATCGTCTTTGGATAATTATGGTACTAAATACTTAAGGAACCACTCAGGCAGGAATGCTGGTGGAACTGGTACTTTGATTAGACTCTTTCGACGTCTCCACTCTCGAATATGATCAGAGATATGGTCTACTGTCGTCTATTCGAAATTGGCAAGCAACTCTGTGCCCGCGTCGTATCTCACAGGTAACTGGAAATGGTTAAGGAAGGCCATAGCCAGCTCGCCAAAAGAAGAATATCATGAGCAATCAACCTCGATGTACCATTTCATGGCACTCCCGATAAGAGTGCGTTGAAACAATCACAACTGAACGGAGTCATCTTTCAGTGAGTTAGATGAACACCAAAGATGAAAAGTAGTCACGTGATCACCTGGATCTTCGTTAGGCTTGGCCTCAAAATTTGGGATGTCCGAAGGCAACTTCGTTGGCATAGGAGGCCAATGTGGATCGTGACAGATAGGATCATTTAAAAACCATGTCAAATCTGGCAAGTGTAATGTCGCTAAGAATGGTAGTTTGGGTTGCGACTGATAGCCTGGGAAAAAGGGTCCTAGAGTTTGACTCACACTAAGTTGCCAGGAAAAGTTTGGTTGCTGGCCCGGATTCTGGTAGAAACCATGGCCCTGACCAGCGTAAGGATTTTTCATCTGTGGAGACATTTTTGGCTGATTCCCCATGAAGGACATAGGATGTTGGGAATTCATCATGTTTGATGGACTTTGGGAAGGATTACTCCATGCCGGTCCTACTGGGATAGGCATAGAAGTTTGTCCAGGGTTCCATTGACTGTGGAAATATTTACCCCATAACGACATCCCAGATGAGGGAACGGATCCTTGTCTTAAGTTCCAAGGTCCTGGTATATGTGCCCTCGGCGCAGGAATAGTACCCTGTGTCAAAGTAGACTGTCCAAATATGGGAGTGCCCCCAGATGGGAAAGTAGTGGATGCGAAAGTATTGTTACCAAACATCCTGTTCCAGACAAAGGGCGACGAACCTACCGACAATGTTTACGCAGGTGTTCCTTGACTCCCGGCTCCAAAGAAACTTGTGTGTGCAGGCTGCCCGACAGACTGCTGATGTAGACCACCGAGTGAAGGGGACGAAGGAGAGATATGGCCTCCAGCGTAAGGAAAAGCATTAAAAGGGACAGGAATGCCCCCAAGTTGACCTTGCAGAGGAGCGTTAGAGATCCCTTCCCCCAGACCCAAATTTTGTAAAGTGGAGTGAGTGAGTGCAGTACTTGTACCTGAACTAGGCATACCGTATGAAAACGGAGAGCCTGTCGCACTAGGTGTGAAGGGATTTGTGGCCGTCGCGATAGATGGGGTCAGTCCACCATGCGACATAGTTGTGGCTGAGATCGTAGTGGCTCGGGCTGACGACGAAAAGTTAGGAGATGCTTCTCCTGTGGTAGCAACGGTGGTGGGAATGGAAGAAATCCCAGAAGAAGTAACAGAATTTGGTTCCATAACTGTGTGAGGCACTGATAGGCGTTCGTAAAATTGAATTGGCACAAAAACTTGCGGCCAAGTATCAGTGGTTGGGGTTTCAACCAAACCAAGATTGGCGGTTGATTCCTCTGGGGGTTGTTCGAGCTCAATGGTTTGTAACCCGGTTGCTTCAAAAGACCCTTGTTGGTCTAGCTTCTACCTCAATGGTGGCGGGGGTGGCTCCAGTATAACCGGCGGCAGGCCCAGAAGCCTTCGTGACTGACGGAGCTCTGAATCCTCCACTATGTGAGAAGATCCACGACACGCTAAGGTATTCTACACGTTCAAACATTAACACACACTAAAAAGAATCCCCTAAGAGATAAATCACGCAAACACTAAACTAGTTGGAAGATTAGTTACAACAACCAACACTAGAGCAACTTACCGGTGCAAGTGCAACTCGAAAATGGAAGCACCCTCCAGGTATACTCTGCAAAGTGTGGCCCGATGTCTGTCCTAGGTACCATGGTATACCCCCGCAGTCACCTGTGTATGTCTCTAGAAAAGACTGGCAACTAGTTTGACAGCACGCGAACAGTCACCAGGCAGGTACAGTCGATAGTCAGGTAGACCACAATGAGCAGGGTATCAAGCCCGAAACATGTCAAGGGTATCAAGAGAAAATGGTCCGGAAGACAACTGAGGACCTCAAACGGATTTGAGACCCACGAAGCCCCGTGGCAAATACAAACGACGAAATCCCTCAACAAATCCTCGATATGTGTTCTCCACTACGCTTGGTTCGGATTTGGAGGGGTTATCTCCGCTACCTTTCCTTACGCGACCTCATTTTTATTCCCTGTGTTAGAGGGGGGTCCCAGATAACTTCCACGTAACTGGACTTCTACACTCCCTATCACAGACTCCAATGTTTGTTTTTGGGTGGCCTTGGAGAATTTACTCTCCAACTTGTTCCAAGGCCCTAGTCCTGAGCTAGTGTATGAACCTTACAAACAAAAAGTCTAATAGATTTTAATTAGTGTTGCTTTTATGGGATTTCTTACATCACAAGGTATGAAGGTGAAACTGATGGTGTGTAAAGACTCAAAGCAAAATGAATAAGAAATGCTTGGAAACAAAAACTTTTACAAAAAATGCAAAAACTAGCAACTTTTCACCAAGAAAGATTTCTTTTCTTTTCATTTTTTCTAAGATTTCATGCAGCAAACATAAAGGAATTTCGCTCTACTATGAGCTACTTATGCTCTCAATGCACTACAAAAACTTATGAACAAAAAGACTTCTTCCTAGTTATTGATGCAAAAACACAATCTTCAAACAAAGAAGCAAATGAAACATAGATATTTATTTATTTATTTAAGTGATAAATGAAGCAACAAAGGGAAAATGCCAACAAGCACAAAACCAAGAAAACAAAATAAAATTCTGGCTTAAAGCGCAGATCACAAAGAACCAGAGCAAAGACGCACAACAACAATCAAGAAAGCACCGACTCTTACGCTTGTCTAAAAACCATAAAACAAAATCTTTTCTTTTTTATATTTTCTATCAACAATCAACTAAGAAAGAACAGGTTAAGGGTATGAGGCCCTAACCTAATGACTGTGTCACCTTAGAATCAAACTCCTGAGAGGAACACTTCTCACCACAAGAGGGGATGACTGCCCCACCCTAATTGAAAATCACCCAATCAAGCCCGCTACTATCACTGAAACAACATGCGTGCAAACGCGTGCTGAGCTATAACAACACGTGGGTACTCGCGGGCTAAACTGGCACAGGCCGCGTGTAGTTATAAAATCCAAGAAAAAATTAAACACAGGCAACCCAGACCTGGAAGAGGCCTCTGGTATTGACAACCAGGATCTCTTGAAGGCTTGGATGCTTCTTCCAACAGAAAAGAAAAAATGATTACAAAGAATAACAAAATGCAATAAAGCAAACTGAGACAAGACTACGAACCAACAAGACTCAGACAGGGTCCAGAAAGCCCCCTCAGAATGTATAATTCTGACAGGGAAGAGGAGGACTACCTCTCAAGCTCTCTGACTCCTACATGCTACTGAAACCTCCACAGCAGGCGTTCAAACGCGGGCTGTAGAAGGTTAGGGCACGGGTTACATGCGTGCAGGCCTTCTGCAGGCCGAGTGTACCTCTATGTGTCTCGATAATTACCGTCAAGCAACAGTCAAGGAAAAAACTGGTATAAATAACCAGGTTCCCTACTAGCTATGACCTAATAGAAAACAGACAAGAAAAGAAACAGAAAATCCAATCCTTTAAACTACCCAAAAACCTCAACTAAATCCGGAACACCCTAAAGAGTAAATCCCTAGTGGAGTCGCCAATTTTGTTGTTGGGAAATAATTACCTACGGACTAGCAAGCTAGGGCTAGACTTGCATGCAGATCATGACCTTAAAGAAATCACTTTTAACCTATCACCCCAAAACTTAAAACCCCTTTTTCACATACAAACATGGAAAGGACCTACTAACCTTTTTACTGATGTTTGGTGTAGATCCTCCGTTGTGCTTTGTCTGCTTGCTTACGCTGCTCCTTCCAAAGTTAACCTGCAATCAGGACAAAAACACTACACATGCATGCTATTTTTCTACTAAAGGGTTATAAATTAAGCATAAATTACAAAAATCACATACAACTCATGCATTGGGATGGGAAAAGTATTCTTTTATTAATCTCAAGATGAATCAACTTACAATAATGATAGAAATCGACCACCGTTCCTTGATCCTGATCCTGGCCTCCTCCTCTTCTTTGTCCTCCAACTGCTTTGCTTGAATTCTTCTTAGGCTTGAGGAAAGGATAAAGGGTTGGGACAAATGGATTTGACAATTGGGCAGAGTTTCTTTGCTATCTTTTTCCTCCTCCAAATAGTACCCCTACCCCTTCTTTTATAGGCTAGAAGGAGCTAGGGTTTTGGACAAACTCTCGGCCATGCATGGATGGGATTTTCAGTTAACTAACCCATAGCTTTTTGTCTCGTCGACAACTTTCCTATTTTTGTGCTTTGTTAGGTAAATGTGGGTTGTAGTAGTCCTACCAGCGTTCCAACGCGTGCAGTAGTAGGCCTGCCAGCATTCCAACGCGTGCAGTAGTGAGTTAGGGTGTGTGTCACTTGATTTAAGAGGATTTTCAAGAGTTTATTTAGCATGGATTTGGGAAGGAAGGGATATGAGTTGGCCTGATGCTAGGTAAGCATGTGTGGTGCAATTTAGGGTTATAACAGGTAGGGATTACTAGGACTTTATTTGTTGGTAATAAGAGAATCTATCATAAATTCCCTATCATATTAGGATTTTTTTCCCTGGTAAATGTTCCACATGCAAAAAAGGAAGAAAATTCTTTGAAGGAGCTAATCCTATGTACAAGAGTGGAAAAGAACCATGACCCTATAGGGGTGTTATTGAACCATTTCTAGACCTTGGGGATTATACTCCCATTCCAGCATGACCAAAATACATAAGATGATATCTTCCAAGGGGTTAGGTCTTTTGAAGAGGTACTATACCACATCCAGGATAATCAACAACATGAGAAACTACAATTTTAACAAGAGAAAAATAAAGTCGTGTTCTAAGAACAAAGACAAAAACTAATGGCCAGTGCTCAATAATAAGTAGAGCCCAACAAAAAGGCCCAACCACTAAAGGAATAAGAAAGGACTAAAAAGGCTATAGAACCGAAACAATAGTTGAGAAGGTAAGACTAACTGAGAGAATATGAGAAGACAAATAGAGAATAAGAGGATAGACATAAAGGTGATAAAGAGAAACAAAGGAAGGAAGGGGAAGAGAAACAAAGGAAAGTAAAGGAGGCTATAAATAAGTTCGAACATAAAAATAAATATGAAGAAGCAATCCCTCAAGTTGCAGAATAAGAAGAGAAGAAGAAAAAAGAAAAGGAAGAATCAAATAGGAAAGCATAAAAAAAAGTTGAGGATAAGAAGAATATATTGAAAAATCTAGAAGAAGATAAAGGAAAGGACTCCAATCCCATCACAATAAAGGGGATTTCATTGCTAGCTTCTCCCATAAACCTTGTTACCCCAATCAATATAATATCATTAGGATTTTTCTACTCCTCATTACAACTAATGAACTTTGATGATGTTGCAGTGCCATTTGGAGAATATTATTTTATAAAATCCAAAAGAGGAATCACCAAGAGATCAACAAAGAGGAACAAAATTGAGGGAACTCCCAGTTAGGAGACACTTGGATGATCTATTATCTGGAAACTGACCAAAATTGACCCAGAGAAAGAAGTAGAGGATATAACATCTACATTAAGTGGATTTGTGGGAACCAATACTAGCATTGTGAATGAGCTCAATTCTTTTCTAGAGTCCTGTAAATTAAAAGTGGAAACCATTGAACAAGTGATGCAACAACAAAAGGGTTGATTGGAAGATGAATTCAACAACCTAGAAAACCAGAAGGATCAATTTCATAAAGTTGAGATAGACAATATCAAATAGGTGCATGCACAAGAAATAGAAAAGTTGACAATATAACATTAAGAAAAAAACAGTCTTTCTAAGTGGAGAAAACACAAACTCCTAGAACTGGGAGATAAGGTAAGAATACTTGAAATAGATATGAAAGATAGAAACAAAGAGACAGAAGCATTGGAATCCATACAAGAAGAGGCCACTCTTTCCAATGAAAACTTGAGAGATGCCCAAAATAGATTATTTGATGAACTGAACGAGGTCCACAAAAAAGAGTTAATATAATATTTCTCAACATGCATTTGGTAAGATTTTGTATTGGCATTGCTTGCACACAAAAACCTTTATAGACCTATTCATATTTACTAAAAGAGAACAAGGGAAATGTAAGGTATTGATGAATAGTTAGAATTTATCATTCGAAGACATCCAGGAAAAAACATAAAGTACCACCAAGGCCGGTTATAGACTCTGGAATTTTTTTGATGAATTATTATATCAATTTTGGATGCATACCATGGATGAGCTACATCATAAAATCCCTAGCAAATTAAGAATTGCAGAGGTGGGGAAAAACTGATATGAAATAAAGAAGGATATTGACCAACTCAAAGAAGTCAACGCAAAATTTTTGAATGGTTTTTTTATATAACCAGTCAAGCTGGCTACTGCAGTAGGTGCCTATATCAAAAGAGTTCACAAAAATCTGAAGTAGAAAGTTGCTAACATAGTATATGATGGGGAAACAAAAATATTAAAGATGAAGATGAATAGGATTGAAGAGATAACCAAGTCATATGACTCATGGAGATCCTATAAGGAAAGATGGTTTCTGAGAAATTCTCATAATTTTTTATTTATAATATTGTCCAGTAAATTATAAATTGAATTTGAATTATAGATAATACAAAAGTAGTTGAAACGAAGATATGTAACTGTAATATTCACAATTAAAGAAGTTGAAGGGTCTCTCTTATTCTATAAAAGAGAGCTCCATGTATGAAATAATTATTTTTTCTCGTTGTAACATTGATCCAGGTGGATATCGGTGGCCACCCACCTTTTCCAACTGGCTCAAAACAATTTTCTAGAAATTTAGGCAATTTACTATTTTTAGTAGTTTTTAACTTTTGGGGCCAGTTTGAGGGCCTAAACGACATTTTTTCACGGCCAGTCATATAAATGATATCCAAAGGCTCTGATTGAGCCCCCTAAATGAATCTCCTTGTCGATACCTTTCCATAAAGCTATCATGCGCCCTAAACAAAGATCGTGTGAAAAAGTTACGACCCCAAAACTTACCCCAACGAGACCCACATGACTTTTGGAACTTCATCTCCTAGGGTTTGGATGTCTATGGTTTTGTCATTCATCTTTATTGTAAAAAGCATTTTAGAGACTTATTTTACTCATCTTCTTGCGAATGAGCATAGCCATCACATCTCTTCTTAAAGATAAGTTGTCACCATTCTAGCAAGCTTGTTTTCAGTCTGCATTTTGCAGTTTTCAACATATTTCTTATTTAATAGAAGTCAAATTTTATTGTATCTCTGTTATTGTTCATTGTGTCTCTATGTTAACATTATAAATATGTGGTTTCATTTCGTTCCTCTCATAAATTTGGATCAAACATTGACAATACTATTATCTCATGGAATAAAGAGAAAAAAACATTTTGGCAACCATGTATGTGTTCACTTGTGTATGGGACTATTGTACATGTGCAACTGATTTATGAGTTTCTTGAATAATATGTCATATGAACCACTTATGTGTTTATTTTTTAAGCAACTTATTTGTTTCTGGTTATTGATGGATACAATGGTGATGTTGTAGGTGCAATATATAACTATTTATGATTTATATATGTTGCGTTATTGTTTAAATATATTGTTGGTAACAAGAACTATTTATGTACTCAATAATATTATCTTATATTGTGTCTTTCTTTTTTAAAAATGCTCATGATCACGATAGATTAGAAACATATTAGAATATATAGTTTTGAATTTGTTTTAGATAGTTAAAAATAGAATTAGATACAAAAAATTAGAGGACAATTTATCCTCTCCTTTGTAAAACAAATTCTCAGTGACAACCAGACCCATGTACTAGTCGAAACTTGCCATACCAAACAAGAGTGAATCTAATTGAAACTCACCAATGAGTATTTTTTCTTATTATTGATTACCAAGGTAATCAAGTCATTACGACCAATCAACATGATCAACATGTTGTATATGATATAATGACATTTTCAATTAAAATCTAAAATTTATTCCTCGTAATTGATAGTGTCATTGTATTAAAATCATATTTAAAATTAACGTCTTCAAATCTTTTAATATATTATATATTTTGTTATGATATTCAAATTAAATTTGAAATGTATGTAGTTTCATCTTAATTATCATATAATTAAGTGTTTAATGTTTAATCAATACTTTGAATTTCATTCATATTATATAAAAGTGGCAATAGAACTTCAAATAAGAATATGATTAAAGTATATTTATATATAAAAAGATTTAATGTAGTTCTAAAAGTTAATTTATTTGATTGAATTATTAATTTAATGTATGTTATTGACGTAGAGATTAAAGGTCACTCATTCAAATTTGATTCACTTTCTTAAAATTATTCTTCTTTATTATTATTATACTTATAATTAAAATGTCAAAATATTGATTTTTTTTTAATAATTGGTGGAATAAAAATATGTATTAGTCTCGTATTACCGTGATATGAGGTTGATTCTGATTTCTATCACTATAATTCTCAGGTATTATATGTATGCCCCTTCAGTAGGTACGTCCCTTCAGTAGGTACGAGTAAATTTGGGGAATTTGAACTCAAAACCTCATCAAACATAACACTTCATATCACAACACTTGTCAATTGAGTTGCCCCATGAAAATTTCAAAATATTGATTAATATAAAAAAATATTTCAATTTTAATATTAAACTTAGAAATAAATTACTATGTTATATGTAGAATATAACAAAATTAACAAAATATTTATATTTGATATTACATCTTAAACTAAATATTAAATTTAACCATACATAAAAGATTTTATTAAAATTATATTCACATTTATAAAATAAAATTTTGGAGCCATTATCTTAGTGTTATCTTCTACTTTTGATAGTTGTATTTAAAATTTTGAAAATTTGTGTTCGTGATGCCATGGATATGGTGTCATTTGCATTCTTGATTTAGTTTGATTTCTATATTAGGAATAAGAGATATTAATAATATAAAATAGGCATAAGAAAAATACAAGTATATGACACCATGTTTTATTTTGAAATTTTTTTATGGAAAAATCAATCAAAGATATTCTTGTTTTCTTGATCAAATTCAACCAAGTTAGTTAAGTGAGCCTTCACCCCTCACCTCCAAGCTCATTATAATGGAGTTTTTTAAGCCTATATAAAGGCTGCATTAAATGTAATCCACGGGATACCAAAATTATCAGCTTGAAAACCACCATTATTTACCTAAAATGGAGTTAACTTATTGACTCTTTTACCGAGACTTAGTTTAACCCAACAATCCCCATTTTAAATTATCTAGGTCGTACCCCCCTTAATCATAACTTGGTATTAACAATCTAACATTATGAGATTACTTCACACATTCCCCCCTCAATCAAAGATTTAACTTCTATGATTCAAACATCTAGCTAGCATACAATTACACCAACCACCTTCGTACCTATCCAAGTCGTTCATTCCACAACTTATCCTACATCCTTTCTGTGCATGAGAGAGATGACTCCATGCACTACCATGCTACATGTGCAGACGTAGGGAATACAACCCGCCTAAGGCTAGGATTTACAGGTTGGACCAGCAAACTCTAGGGTGTTGGGTACAACCGATCATGGACACCTACTTTTCACATATATTTCAATTCACGTACAACAACCATTTGAATTATTTACAAAAACATCTATATTAGCATCATTATGTGCCCAAAACATAATCCAATAGAAAAAAATAAGATCATTACTAGCTCTTCTCACCATCTGATTTTCTTTTCCTCTTCATTTAGACTCTTCCTTTCTTTCAAATATGTGAGGACATAGATATTTTTATCTAGCATCACACATAGTTTCAATATGCGAAAGAACTACTTCCTTCCAACTACCTATTGTTCTCCTCAACACATTCTAAAACAAGAGGCTTTTTCCTTATGTGTAGTGAGTCTACAAACAACGACCACTCACCTAGGCAGGTGGATCGATCAACCTCTCACTCCTTCTAACTCTGCTATGATGCACATAAAATAGGAATAAGAGAGATTAATAACATAAAATAGGCACAAGAAAACTATCAAGCACATGACACCATGATTTATCTTGGAAAACCCTTACAGAAAAAACTAGCCAAATGTATCTTTGTTTCCTTGACCAAACCTAACCAAGCTGGCCAAGTGAGCCTTCATGGCTCACCTCTAGTCTCATTACAATGGAGCCTCCTAATCCTATTTAAAGGCTTCATTACAAACAATCCACAGGCACAATACCACAAGCTACCAAAACCATAGGCCTACAAATCACCACTAAAATGGATTTGAATCATAAAATCTTTTACCAAGTCAAGATTAATCCAACATTCTAAATAACATGAACAATCATTATCTTATTAATAATGGTATCCTTTATGTCACAATTGACTCAAAATACCTTTACACATTGCTATCTAAATCTCAAGTTGTTAACTTGAGATCACCTGTTATAACATTGTGATTTGACCTTGTTTTGAGGTTGGCATTGTTATTATTGGTTTTCCTATTAAGAATAAAAAAGCCTTTACATATTTTTCTTTAAATTTGAAGATGTTAACTTGAGATCACCTATTATATCATTATCACTCTACGTTTTTTGAGTTACAATGTTATTGTTGGTTTTCCTATTAAAAGTCAAAATGCATTTACATATTGCTATTTAAATAAGTTGTTAACTTGAGATAACCCATTATAGCATTGTGATTTCAAATTATCATTATTATTTTAAAATTATTATTATTATTTTAATTAAAATAGAAGTTTGATATATATATATATATATATATATATATATATATATATATATATATAACTTCTATTTTAATTAAAATAATAATAATACCTTGTTTTGATTTTAGCATTGTTATTTCCAGTTTTCCTATTAAGAATTAAAAGGCTTTTATATATTGCTATTTAAATATGAAGTTGTTAACTTGAGATCACCTATTATAGCATTGTGATTTCAATTTTTTTTTTTTAACCACAATAGAAGTTATATATATATATATATATATATATATATTTGTTGCATTGAGGTTAGCAACGTTTATTATTCTTGTGTTTAGATTTACATATATACACAAAAGAAGAGTTTCCAGACAAGAGTTCCAAGTATTCCTATTAGTAGCCTATTTAATGAATTGACACAAAACACAAATGACTTTAAAGAACATTCATACTAGTTTAAATGTGCACAATGTCTTGCTCTTGCTACTCCTGGCCATAATTAGGAGTTCTTGCACCATCATTCTCCATGGGAACCTGATTTTTACCCACCCTTATTGATTTGAGCTTTGAGTTCCATGGTTAGTGGAAGAAAGTGAGAGATCATCCACATGTTGTGATAAAACCACAAAACTCATCGTGCCTCTCCAAAGAATCCATATGGTGCATCTGGAGAAGAAGAAGATTCAAGTAGTTGGCATTATGGGTTAGGCTAGCTTGTTTCAACTCTACAACCTTGGAGGAAATGACCAGAAGAGTGCTACTATTAATCTAACTTATTTCTTTGTGTCTATGTAAAACCCATTTGAATTCTCTAATATGATCACTTTCCATAATTGCACATGTTTCCTCTACCACCTGGATAGAACATGTTTCCTCTACCACCTGGATAGTTGTCACATAGAGGTTGAGCGCTAACACTCTAAACCAAGAGCCAAGACACTAATTAAGAAGAGACCCCCCAATTCCACTTCTCTAAAATACAATATCTACCTCATCATACAAATACATCCCCAGAAGGAAGAACAAAACAAACAAGAATTTGAATTGGAAACCAAACCTTTCCCTTTTCCACAATCCACAACAACAACTCAACAAACAATTTCTTGGTAATGGAAACTTGGATTGTACGTTCATTAATGTCGATTACAAATTGAATTTGATGTTCAATACTATCTGCTAATGCAAATATTTAGGGGATCATGACATGGTTGGAACCCTCATTTCCAAAATGGTTTCGGGATCTAAAGAAGTTGCAAATTTTTCCCATGCATTTGATTCCCCCTGATATGAAAGAGGGAGGCCTTATCAAATTGTGATAAAACCTGATTGATTCTAGAGAAAATGCCTTTTAGTTTGTTCCCTCCGGGGGTTTGTTTGGGTAATCACTGCTTCGATTATTATTAGTGAATCCCCAAAGACAGACAAGATCCTGATCCCATATTTCCTTGCGATGACAAGTCCACACCATAATGAATAAGCTTCAGCTAGATTATTTGACACGTTCCCTAGCCCCAATCATAATCCCAATCATAATGAACAATCTTATTCCAATTAGAATCATGATTTATATTTTGGGAGGAGTTGTTTATTTCTGAACTCGGTTCACCAACCTATTTGGCAAGGAAACCTAACAAATTTTCATAAATTTTCCTTGGCAATCTAGTTAATAATATGGCTTCACTCCGCGTCTACTTTACATCAGTTATAGGCTTATTGCATAATGTACTCGACAGATAAGGATGGATTGTATTGGTGGATTAAATCAACTCGATTTTGACATTGATTTGAGACTTGCATAACTTGCTAGTTTCTCTTTGGACCTATTGTCATCATCTACCAATTTGGACTGTTTTGAACTGTTATCATCATGTACTAATTTGGCCACACAAGAAGGGTCTGTCTTGATGCCTCTGCATCCCTGGCATACCAGCGATCTTGCAGAGCCAAAAGTTTTAATTATATTTAAATTTAGTTGGTGTCGTATAAGCTTGTAAGGTCAGGACTTAGCTGACGAGATCAAACACCCTGTATCCAATCTATTTGCATCCTGCAAAAAGCCATCGTACGAAGGTCGCGTCAGGCATTGCTAGAGTTCTGCGGATGTCAGTCACTTGCCCAACTTGAAGGAGTAGGTTAACTCAAGAGCAAATAGACCTGTTTTTTCAGATAAAAAAATGGACATGAATCTGGTCAGATTTTCTGGAGTAGTCTGAGTTTTGCGTAAATCAAAATTTAATGCATTTCAAAACCTTGTTACAAGAATTTTACAACATTTTAAACCAACCCAAATGCTCAAAAAATCGATCAAAATTCTAAATTAACCAAAAATTTAAAAACAAACCATTGAAAAACCTACCAAAAATATAACTCATGAAGAAAGATTACTCCCGAATTAACCCACTCCCTAAATCCGAGGCCATCGTCAGTATCCAATCAATCGTCAGATCGGTCGACAGGGTCTCATCTCGGGTTTATCTTAAATTCCAAAGAATCGTTGAACCAGGACGAGATCAATGGGTCAGATCCCGTTCTTTAAATTCAATGATACGTCATGTTATTTATCGGACAAATCTTATTACTTTAAAATCAATTATATACATCCCAATATGTACAGCGTTATTACTTCAGTGTGGAACGTTGATTGTTCATCCAAAATTTAACTTCAGTGAATAAAGATCAATGTTCCATGAGGTTGGATGACTATGAGAGGATTCGGAAAGCATGGAGAATATTTGGCCTTTTCAAGTTAACATATTGTGGTCACATCATTGTTAGACATTTTTTAAAGTTTGACATATGATGATATAAGTTCTATGCACGTACATATTTGATAAGATCTATATCATATGAGGCTGTAGATATAGGACCTTTCACTGCAATGAGTGAATGTGAACATGATTCATTGAACAAAGAAATGAGTTATGTTCTTACTCAATGTTATTTTGTGATTTGTTGATTGCGTTTTTTTAATTTTCGTCGTTTCACTTTGATAACCTAAAGATGGTATTACATTATGCTATATGAAAGAAGGTTAGGAGACGACTAGTTATATGAAAGAAGGTTAGGAGACAACTATATTTAAAGATGGTATTACATTATGTTATATGAAAGAAGGTTAGGAGACAACTAGTTATATGAAAGAAGGTTAGGAGACAACTATATTTGTAGAGATATTAAGTGATATTTGCATGATTATGAGAAAGAAAGTATTTACATTAGAATAGGTAGAGGTAGACCAAGAAGACAGGATGAAGTGATGACATGGGCATGTCAAAAAGATTGGATGCTAGAGAAGCATCCTAATGAAGGGAAGTCACAATAGAATTGAATCAGTATAGTGAGGATGAAATGCAACAAGAAGCCTTAAAATATTTAACAAAAATAAGAGCGTGCACCATAGGAAAGATGATAAAAGTCATTACAAAGGCTTAGATTGGACACTTCTAAGTATTTAGGGTATTTGAATCCAAAGGAATTAATATATTGGATTGGAGATATGGAGAATTGCTTTGAGTTTGATCAAGTACTTGAAGACCATTAGAGGATAAAGTTCTCATGTACTATGTTAAAAGGCCATGCATAATTATATATGATGGTTTATAGTTGGATAAAAATAATAATGGAAAATAGAACATAAAGAACTAGGATAAAATGGTTGCCAAGTTGAAAGGTAAGTTTTTCTCATGTTGATTATTCATTGATTTTTCTTAGGAGATTGTTAAATTTGACGTAAAATAATATGCAATGCTCCAACCTTATCACTTAGCTTGATTGATTTGGTTGTGGGGTCAAGAAACCAACATAAGTTGGTATTAAGTCATACATGTGTTATGATCTCACTCTTACCTCTTTATCTTACCCTTACCTCTTGATATTACTTTGAGATTCAAGTTAAATGCATTTGATGGATGGGATTCCATGTTGGCTCCCCATAATCCATATGTGGTTATGAATTGAATAAAGGAAAGGATTCTATCATGGTGGACGTGGTGGATGCGATAATGGTTAATTGTTGGTTGTTAGTTCAGTGTAAGTAAAGGGTTTTGACCCTCAACTTTGTTTATGTAGTTTTGATCTACTTCTTTAGAAATGAATATTGAAATCCAAGGTTGAATGAGAAACCTTGTAACAAACCTAAACTTACAACCATAGAATTTGAATACTCGTTCTAAATATAAGAGGGTGGTGTTGGGGGACAAAATCCATTCCATGTTTTTCCCAATAACTCCCCCAACCTCCACCCTCTTATAAACCAAAGATAACATAAACTCCTACATGACTACATTGACTAAATTTATTCCTCAACTCAACATGTAATCATTGGTTATTGTTCATTGTTGTTTATTTTTGGGTGTATGTGAGAGGTATCTTGTTTGCATAATCATGGAACTAAATGGTGTTATATTGCTTGGAAGAAAACAACTTGTAATTTTGAATTTTATTAAGAATGGTGTTATGGTATTTTGGTTGTAGATATATTTGTTGATAATAGATTTAATCTAGTAGATTAAGTTGTTGTTAATGTTGATTGTTAATAGCATAAACTTTTTGAAAAACTTCACTATTAGTCCAAATGAAAAGAAAATGCAAAGCTAAAGAAAGAAAATAACCTCAAGAAGACACAGAATAAGAGTATTTTTTTGGGACAAACACTTGTCCTCTTTATTCATCCTTTTTCCTTTTATAAATAATAGAGATTTATTCACAATTGTTTTCTTCTCCTAAAAGAAAAGAACACGTTTATCAATTCTTGTACATTCCATTTTACAATTGGAATTCATTATTTTTACATTGTGAAAAATAATTTCAACAATTTCTCAATATTTTCCCACTTGTAATCAATTTGAACAAGTGTGAATGAAAAACATATATATACACAAGACAAACTTGTCTCCATTCCTTGCCTTTGTTAATGCACATGTTGCATTATCATCTGATCTGCACTTTTTCAATTTCACCACACCTATTTCCCCATTTCGCTTACAAAGTGGTACTTGACATCAATATGTTTACTCTCAGAATTGTAAAGAGGCTTATTGACCATTGCAATGACAACTCTGACTATCACATTCTATTTCCAAACTAATATATTTGATATTAATACTATTACATAATCTTAATAACTAGACAACTTCTTTAGCATCTTTTGTAGAAACAACATATTCTACCTATCTCACCCCACCATTATCACTTTCAAATAGCTTTCACCTTTCTACCAACTTACTTCTTAACCATAACAATAAAATTCTCAAAAGAATTAAAAATCTCACTTTCATTTTTCAGAAATACAACCCCCATCTTTGTGTCGAAATCATCTATAGAAGTGGCAAAATATCAAGCATGAGAAATTAAAAGATTAATCCTTTACATATATACCCAACATATGTAATTCACAAAACTCAAAGAAATCAAAATTAAAATTTATACTTTTAAATATTCCTTTGAATTACATGTATTCAAGACTTTACTCACTTACAATGCATAACCATACAGAACGGTTATAGTTTATAGTTTTCAAACAAATATACATTTGATTAAATGACATTGTCGTAAGCGCTTAGAGGAATAAATTATAGTATCAACTTGATGTAACATTTTGATTTAAGCACTATGAAAATATTTAATTAGCACAACCATGAATTTATATTATTTTAATAGTGAGATGACGTTATGCTAAAAGGTTACTTCTCTTTATTTAACAATTGCTCCTAGTTTATAGGTGGTAGTTTAGTTTGGAGAACCTTCGACGGAACTTGAAATAATTCCAATCCAATTTTGAATCTTTTGATGCTTGTTATTTATTCATGTATTTTAATAACATAAAATTCTATTTGCTTTTATGATGTATGAGAGTTAAAATCTGATTTTCAATATCATTGGATTTCTATCATTATCATTTATTTGTTATTTATTCATGTATTTTAATAACATAAAATTCTATTTTCTTTTATGATGTATGAGAGTTAAAAAATTTGATTTTCAATATCATTGGATTTCTATCATTATCATTTATTTGAACCCATAGGTATAATTTAAATAAAAAAATATTTTTGTTTATAAAAATAACATTTTGTTTATAAAGATAGTATGGGTAGAAGAATAATGTTAATAATACTTATGATTTAAGTACAAATGATATTATAAAAAAAATAATTTTATTTATAAAATTAACATTTTGTTTATAAAGATAACATGGTAGAAGAATAATGTTAATAATACTTATGATTTAAGTAAAAATCATATTTTATTAATGATATCAGGTGAATGTGAATGTTATGAAATAAGTGGATATGATAATGACAATATATTATTTTTAAATAATTTGTTAATATTCAATGATATATCCATTATATATTGGGTGATCATAATTTTTTAACACCTTGAAAACAAGGGATGTTTTTAAGAGAATGAAATTTTTTCAAAATATCTTATCTTTAAATAATGTACAATTTAATTTAGTTTAAATTTGATGTTATCTTCCAAATAATTTAATTCCAAACCCATTTCTACTTATCCTCACATGGCTGCTTCAAATAATAACAAAAAAGATTAGGACACCTCTTTATCTTTTCTATATGCTATTTTTTTTTAATGTAGATTAATTTTAATTAACTAAAGAAATGAGATATTTTCCTACTTTATAACTTACTATTCAAATACAATCTTCTACTTATACACTTAGATATATTGAGTTAATGTCTTCAATTAATGTAGATTGGTTTTATTAACCTGAGAAATTCTCCTACTGTACAACTTAATACTCAAATACAATCTTCTACTTATACATATAGATATATTGAGTTAATGTTCTCGATTTTGTGATACATTGAGTTAATGTCCTCAGTTTTGTGCCTCCAAATAATGATGTTGTAAATACTTCTTCTAAATATCCCAAATTATAAAAATATGGCACCACTATAGGCTTACTTTCTTACTTTATCGGGATGTTATTTAGCATATGATGGTTGAAAACAAACTTGGGATGGACTTTTATACATTGGTAGTGATTTTATTTTGGATGATGAAAACTATTAAATGAGTACTTAAAGATTTGTTAAGGACTTCTTTTTTCTAGGTAAGAAGTTAGACTTTAATCGAGTGTAGCATCTGGTTTCATGTATGGATGTATTATCTAGTCTCATGTATGGGATTAAGGTTAGAGGAAACCAAAAAGAACATGACTCTAGTAGAGGTATCCTCAACAATGACCAAAAGGGATAGTAACTTTCTTGTGGATATTATCTAGGTCTTGGTGTAGGGAAAAACTACTTCTCATTGGTCAAGATCTCATCTTGCTTAGACATAAAGAAATAGGTTAGCGACCCAATACCTAGAGACATTTGACAAGGTTAAAAATATGCCCCCGTACAGAACACCAATAAATCATTTCATGTGATATGTTTTTTCTTAAATAACAAAGATCATTCAACTTGCATTTACAAATAACAATTAATGATAACTATTCTCACTACCGATTGACAATTAAATTACCATAAATTTTACTATCTTCAAAACTCTTATCAATCCAAACTTATATATAAATATAAATATAAACCTAAACCTATAATACTATTTCATAATAATGTATAATCTTTTGATCTTAGTTCATAACATGGCCCCATTGAGTATTCTTAATATTCAGTTTAATGTTTATGAGAAATTGTATGCATGTAAATCTCTCAATTATAAATATTGAAAAGTAATATCTATTTATGTTATGTCATCTTGTGTTGATTTAAGAGTTGTGATTTGTGATATTAATGGATTCACTACTCTCTCAATTATACATATTTAAAAGTAACATGTATTTACGTTATGATATCTTATTTTGTTTAAAGTGCTATGATTTATAAAAATTAAAGGATTTGTTATGAGAATTAATTTTGGAGAATATGATAAAAAAATTAAGGATGAAAATTTATTTTAAAGTGTAGAAATCTAATAATTTTATCGAATAGAATTTGGATGAATCATTTTTAGAAAAAATGGAAATTGGTGATCTTTTTGGGGAAAAAACATGTAAAATTAACTCATGGGAGAAATTTATCCTTTAAAATTTTCGTTGGACAACATGATGAATCATAAACTGTCATGGATATTTCACTGGAATAGTTAGTCACAAAAAATCTTGCAATATTATGAAATGTTAGATTATGCAAATTATTTCCTTAGATCCTAGATTAGTGCTTGAATTTATGAAAAAACAAGAAAATAAACACACCATCCACACCGTTGAACATAAAATGTATCATGGGAAACCTAATATGGGTAGTGAGTGAAAACCCAACTAGAAGGCGAGTCCTATGCTATGCTATGTTTTCTTTAGTTATGAAAATGTAAATACAAAGAAAGTGACGCTCACTATGGAGTTTCTTATGACATTGTGGCCTGAATAAATGCTATAGAATCTACTTCCTCCTATGTTATGCTCTCAAAACCTACTCCTAGATGTTTTTCTCAAATATGGAACAAGTAAAATGCTAAACGAATGGAAACCCCTCCCTTTCTAATACCTCGATATTTAACATAACCCGATAGCAATCTAGGGTTAGGGTATTGGTATACTCAACCCTCAATTAGTAATAAGGATATGGACCTTTTATAATTTTCTTCAACTTCTACACGTGGTTATCCCCACATGTGTGATTAATGGGGACTGACGTGCTAGTCAGTCGTATCGTGGTGGTCAACAAGGTAGGTTAACTTGTAGGAGGCATAACTTCTGCATAAGAGATTTCATTGAGGTTATTTTTGCATTTTCGTAAAGGTCTCGGTGTGTAGAAGAGTGTTAAGGGGTTTTCAAATATTATTGCAAATTTTTGACCCAAAAAAATACCATTTTATGCGTAAAAATGCATCTGTAAGGTTTCAAACACGAAATCTCCAAATTGGGACTTTCCACTAAAATGGCACTTGCAAGCCGATTCCTCCAATTTTTCCACCAAGAAAGTACCAAGATAGATGATAAATTTTATAATGATCCATTTTGGATCATAGCTCCTATTTTATGGAGGCTTTTGGTCCAAAAAATATTTTACTAAATGACATGGGGACATTTTTTCTCTACCTTCTCCTTGGAGCACCATTTTTCCTTACCTGGAAGGTGTCCTTTCAAGCAAATATGCCAAAGTTCATGCAACCCATGACTGGTAGTTATAGACTTCTTCTACAAAACTATAACTTCTACCAAGTCTCCCTAAGATGATGGCACTAATTCCTCTATGGTAGGTAGGACCTTTTCTTTAGTTTCCTGATCCATCATGAAAGGTTGATAGAGATTCAGATTCTCCAAATTCACTACTGAGTAATTGTGCATATATGGGGGTAGACTCAGTTTGTAGGAATCATCACCCACCTTCTCCAATAATTCAAAAGGAACATACCATAGAGACTTGATCTTATTACCAGGATCTTAGAGTCTTTCCTTGTTCAAGTGTAATCAAATTTTATCCCCCACTTTGAAGGATTTCTTAGTTCTGTGCTAATCATATCGGACCTTGTACCTTTCCTATGACCTCTTTAGTTTATCCTATACTTGTAAATGGATCTACCTAATATTTTCAACAAACTTCTCCACTTTCAATGCTTCTCCTATGATGTATTCCCTCATTCCTTGACGCAATCCCACTGGCTAGCATGTGACCTCCTGATCTAGGATTGAATCTATTAGGATCCAAATTGGCTCTCGGGATCCTACAGACCCCTGAATTTTCTTATCCCCACAGGCTCTTTAGCACACTGGTGTGGAATTTCAAATCTATGAGGGTCATGTTCCTTCGACAAAATCATGCATGTGACAATGGGTTGGAACCCACCACTTAACCGAAAAGGTGTTTTCTCCTCAGGCTGTCGGAGCTGATAAAACTTTGTGCTTAAAATTTCCCCAAAATCAAACAAGAGAAATTTGGTCATAAAGTAATGTGACTGGCAATTGCGGTTCTTACCCTATTGCTCCACTGCTCTAACTTCAAAGGCTAGATCTGACTCATCCATATCTAACGACTGTAATAGTTTCGAGGTCCCCATGGCTGATCTCGACAGTCTATTCCTGTCCTAGATCTATGGATGACATTTAGTATGGATCTCCCAGATCAACAACCCTCGGGAATTCAGAACTCCTTTATCCTGCACTCTCCTCTACTCCCCTAATGTCTTAATCCGATCGACGACTGACAATTATTTGGAACCGAGACTCCTATGTAAATGTGTTGAACCTACACAAAATAGATCTAGTTAAATAATAATATAGACATTTGCAGAGATAATTTGAGAAAGAAGAAGAAGGAGAGAAAGAATAGAAGAATTATCATTAACCGTTATGAATAATGAATAATTTACACATGATATACTCTGTATAACTCAATGAGTGCGCACTGGAGGAGAACCAGTGTGCCATAGTGGTGGTATAGAGTGAACTAGACACACGCCAATAGTTACAAGACTGAACTTACACCTAGTCTAGTCTCTTAGGCAGTTACGGGAGTGAACTGCCACCTAGTTGATTTAACTAGCCAACTAGTCTTCAGTTAACTATCTGAACAGAGAGTAGTGAGGAGTTAACTCAAGGAATCAAGGGTAATGCACGAGTCTGGTGCTGATACCAAGGAAAGTGCACATTAGGTGGTGATGATCCCAATGTTGCATGGTGACAAAACCAATGCAACATCTAAAATCAACTCAACTAGTCAAACTAAAGTGTCAACTAAAAGAGAATATTCTCCAGGTGGAGTATTCTCCCCTAAAATATAGGAGACTAGATAATGACTAATTATGACTAATAAACAAGGAAAAAACTTAGGAAAAAGAAATCCTAGGTGTGTTTGAAGTAACTCCAACACCCCCCCTGAACATCATTATGATGAAAATAAAGAATGGGTCCCAACAACAAGGCCATGTTAGGTACCCAAATACAAAAGATACACTGAAATAAAGTGAGGAAAGAGGGAAAACCTCATGGGAAAAACAACCCCTCAAGGTACAATGTATGTAAAAATAAGAACTACAGTTGTTAGGCAACTGTGTCCTTCACTCCAAGACATCTTCACAGAGAATGAAACTTCTTCTCAGTGAAGGTCTTCGTGAAGATGTTTTTCGTCTGTTTTGTTGATGGAAAAAACTGTAAGTAGATGATCTCCTCGTGTACTAAGTCCTGGATGTAGTGCATGTGGATCTCGATGTGCTTCATTCGCTGCCTCTGAAATGGATCTCTACAGAACTTTAGAGTGCTCTGGTTGTCACATCAGATGATGATCGACAGATGAAGTTGAATTCCCAACTAAGTGAGATATGTTGTAGCCACATAGCCCGAATGGTTATGTTAACTACTCCTTTGTACTCTACCTCGACTAAATATAGAGAAATAGTATCTTTCTTCTTACTCGACCAATAGATAGGCCTGGTGATGCAGGAGAATCTCCCACATCAAGCAAGCCAACACAGAGACAATTGGACAGCTGGACAAGCACCAACACAAATTTTGAAAACACCTTGAAGTTGTTGTGCAATCTTAAATGAGCCATTAAGATGAAGCGCACTTGTATTTGTAATCGAAACTTGAACCATACACTCTCATCCTTAGTAGTTAGAAGGCATTTATAGGAGTTAATGGAAGTAGGTAGAATTTAATTCTAGATTAGATTATTTGAGAGCGCAAGAGGGAAACGGGATATAGACACCTTCATTGTGCATTGTAACATAATTCTGGAGAAGGAAGAACAAGAGTATGTAGAGAGCTGTGTAAGAACATCCATTTACAGACATTTGGATTAATAGAAAGAGGTTGATTCAAATTCATGGTTTGTGTTTTTTCTCTGTGTATTGATGTTGAATGATATGCTCATGAATGTTTACTTCCTATTATACATTTGCTTTGATATGCTGTGTATATGATTTCATGTTCTAAGTTGAAATCTGAAGGGAAGAGGGAATGAGTTTCAATTGTTTCTCTATCTGAGCAAGAATTCCTGCAAGGAGTGCAGTCGAAGTGTCTGGAAGGAGTGCATTGACAGAGGGTTTAGGTAGGTAGCATTTGTTCTCATTTCCGCAGAAGTGCAGTTGGGCACAGGAGCCGTGCAAGGAGTGTGCAGGCAAAGTAAAGTCTCAGGGTTGCGAACCTGAGTAAGGTGTGAGAGACTGCTACTACAGGATTGCACAGAGTCAAAGGTGTCCAACACTTGGAAGTGTCTGAGAGTTGTCACAAGGAGTGCGTGCAAATATCCTCTTTGAGGCTCGAAGTTGTGAGAAGCTCTGGAGGAGTAAGGCCTTTGAAAAAATTTAGGGACATTAGAAGTTTGTAGTGCAAGTGGACAAGTCCAGGGAGGAGTTCTTTGTTTTCCTTCATAGAAATCCTCAAAGGGAAGAAATCGACGTTCAGAAATCTGTGGGGAGGATTAGCGAAACCCCGCCAACCGTCAGATATGCCAGAGAAGTGAGAAGGTTACAACTACGTCCGGAGTTCAAGCTCAGGATATTGTGGACTGTCAGATCGTCACACGGACACCCTTCAGCTGTTGGATTGACCAGGAGTTGCACGAGGTTTAAGCTTCGTGAACGGGAGGAGGAAAGTTCTGACCTGAGGTGTAGCCATCGGGATTTCGTCATTTGCGAAATCGGAAGTCCTGTGAGCAAGTGATCAGGGAAAATCCATGTTGGAAACCCCGTAAAGGATCGAAATTGTCCATCAGTTGAGACACGTGGATGAGATTGGAAGCCCCATCGACATTTCAGTCATCGGGAGTCACATAGGTAAGTGGTTTGGGGTTATATAATTGGTGAAACTTGAGGGTTGATCAGAACCATCCATCCACTTGGGACGCGTGTCAGAAATCCGAGGGAAGTCAGGGATCGACATTTCATGAGTCAGGGAGACAAGGAGGACTTGCAACTTGGAATCGTGAAGTCCGATTTTTTGAAAAGAGGAGAGCTTCGTGCGAGACCCTGTTGACATCATCTCATCATAGTGAGGCATCGAGAATTTCCACAGTGAAAACCCCAAAGCAACGAGGACCGTCCATCCTTGAGGATGGGTGGCATTGATTTCGAATTTTGGAGAAAGTCTTGAAGAGGAGTCATATCAGGGAATCGACTTTCGAGAGATTGGGGAAAGTGGAGGTAAAAGCACTTCGACATTTGAAGTCGTGAAACCCCAAGGGATATCTGGAGCCATTGATTTTAGTGACCGATCACGGCCATTGATTGTGTTCACGGCGAAAGGGCATCCTAGTGATGTCACATCGGGATTCGGAGAGTCGGGAATACAGAGGACGAGAGGTCGCGTACATCTCGACATCAGAAACCCCAAAATCCCAAAAGGTGGTAAGACGGAGGTCATGTGAAAAGAGGTCGTGTGGATCATGAGACTAGCCCAGAGGCTGATCAGAGGTTATCGTATATCGAGAAAAGGATATCGAGAGATCGAGAACCAAAGGGGCCGTGACATTGGGAGTTTGAAAACCCTGAAACCCGACTTTCTATTCTTCTGTTGTAAAGAGAACAATGACCAGGCGTAGAAGCCGTGAGGAGCAAAAAAGACTTGCGGGCCAATTATCTGAAGGGGATTCCAGTGGATAATCAGAGGATCCACTTCGGCTCAGAAGTCAGAGTTAGAATGATCCTTAAGACTAGGAGGTGAGCGCAGACGTCTCTGTCGAGGCAGAGGGTGCAGTCTGCGTCAGTTTGGTATCAGAGCTTTGAAAAGCTTCTTTGAAGGAAGATTTACTATGCCGCCAAGGAGAAGAGATAGACAATCACCTGATCCAGAGGAGGAAAGGGAGATGTCTAGAGGAAGGGGTAGACAGGTGCAGAATCCAGAAGTAGAAAGAGATCTGCATAACATACGCGTCGGACTTGTGGACATGGAGATAAGACAAAAACGCACAGTTGATGTAGGAGATATCAGTTAGTCCGAAAATGAAGATGATGCTGGGCATGGAGACGAAGAAGTCACAACAGAAGATGTAGAAAATGAGTAGTTTCTTAAAGATGTTGCAAGAATGGGTGCAAAGGCGAAGATGGACATTCCAGTTTATGAGGGAAATCTGGATGTAGAAGAGCTTCTAGACTGGATTAKAGCTCTAGACACATACTTTGACTATGAAGATGTCGAAGAAGACAAGAAGGTCAAGCTTGTTGTCATGAGATTAAAAGGACRTGCAAACTTGTGGTGGGATGAACTACAAGCGGACATGCATTGCCAAGGAAAGAAAAAAATTAAGAGCTGGGACAAGATGATTGCAAAGATGAAGGTAAAATTCATCCCCAGGGATTACCAGATTACTTTTTTCAGCAGAATGCAGAACCTGAGACAGAATTTGATGTCAGTAAAGGAATATACTGAGGAATTTTACAGGTTGAATATCAGAGAAGGTCATCATGAAATAAATGATGAAAATGTAGCTAGGTATATGAATGGTCCGAGATATGAGATTCAGGATGAGATGAGCATGGTAACCATCCGGACGGTAGAAGATGCTTATCAGATGGCTCTGAGAGCAGAAGATAAGCTGAGCTGAAAGCAAGGTCAGAGGGCCCGAGGCAGGAGTCAGCCCAGAGGAAAATCTGTTATCCAGGACAGATATCAGAAGCCCAAGGAGGACTGGAAGAAACCTCAGACACGGACAGAGAGAGGTGGAACCTCACGATGAGGGAAACAATATGTTGAACAGAGAGGACAACATACTGAGCAAAGAGGAGGGTATGCTGATAATAATACTTTTCCTTGTACTAGAGGTAGGAGAAGAGGAAGAGGTGGAGTAATTACATGCTTCACATGCGGAAAGAATGGGCACAAGTCTTATGAGTGTCCTGCTAAAAAGAAAGAGGGTGGAGAGACTCACATCATTGAAGCACAGGGGCGAAATGTTGAGGTAGAGGATGCTGAAGGTGGAAGATCATTGATGATGTAGAAAGTTCTTTTGACACCCGAAAGGGAGGTGGAGAGTTTAGTCCAAAGGACTAGACTTTTTCAGACTGCTTGCAAAACCAAGGACATAGTGTGCAAGGTCATTGTGGACAGTGGTAGCAAATATAATCTTGTTTCAACCGAGATGGTAGAAAATATGGAGCTGGAGACGACTCATCATCCAAGCCCATATAAAGTTTTGTGGCTACAGAAGGGACACTAGGTAGCTGTCACTAAACAATGTTTAGTTGAATTCAAGATAGGATGATATAATGATAATATTTTATGTGATGTTATTCCTATGGATGTTTGTCATCCATTGCTGGGGATGCCATGGCAGTATGATAGAAATGTGATTCATAATGGGAGAATGAACACATACACCCTAAAGAAGAATGAGAGAACTCATATGTTGCTTCCAATTAAGGATAAGGAGGTAAAAAAGGAAGTAGGAAACACTATAATTCTCATGAGTGGGAAGGAACTCCTTACCGAGGTCAAGAAGAAGGAGGAACCACAATTCATTGTGGTCAGGAAACCAAAAATTATTCTGACTAGCACCAAAGTGAATGATTTACCAGAAAAGGTTCAGGAACTGCTGGAAGAGTTTGCTGACATTGTAGTGGATGGATTACCTCGTTCATTGCCACCGATCAGAAGTGTGAGTCATCATATTAATCTCATACCAGGAGCCAGTTTTCCAAACAAAGACGCATACAGATTGATGCCGCAGGAGAATGAAGAGGTTAAAAGGCAGGTCCAAGATTTGTTGGAAAAGGGTTTGGTTAGGGAAAGATTGAGCCTGTGTGATGTTCTGACAGTACTCAGTCCAAAGAAAGATGGAGGCTGGAGGATGTGGACTGATTCAAGAGCCATTAACAAGATAACCATCAAGTATAGATTTCCCTTGCCAACAATGGATGACCTGATGGATTGCTTGAGTGGAGAAAAGTATTTTTCAAAGATTGATTTGAAAAGCGGATATCACCAGATTCGCATGAGAGAGGGTGATGAGTGGAAGACAACATTCAAAACAAATGAATGGTTGTATGAATGGCTTGTTATTCCGTTTGGCTTCACAAATGCACCAAGTACCTTCATGAGGTTGATGAATGAAGTCCTGAAGGATTTCATCGGAAAATTTGTTATCGTATATCTGGATGATATACTGATTTTCAGTAAAACGGAGGCTGAATATTTGAAGCATTTGGCCATTGTGATGAAAAGATTACAGTAGGAGAAGCTGCTGATAAACATGAAGAAGTCCTCATTCATGACGACAGAGCTCATTTATTTGGGATTTGTTATTTCGGCAAATGATTTAAAGATGGATCTAGATAAGGTGGAAGTAATCAAGAATTGGTCATCACCGAAGAATGTTTTTGAGGTGAGAACTTTTCATGGATTGGCTAGTTTCTATCGAAAATTCATAAAAAAATTTAGTGGAATTAGTGAAGCGATGATGGATATAGTGAAGAAAAGACATAAATCTTTTCACTAGACAAAAGAAGCTGAAAAGAGTTTCAATTTGTTGAAGAGGAAGATCATGGAACAACCAATTCTGGTGTTGCCGGATTTCCAAAAGACATTTCAAGTGAAATGCGATGCAAGCGGATTTGCAATAGGGACAGTCTTAAGTCAGGAAGACAGGTCGATAGCATATTTCAGCGAGAAGTTGAATGAAGAAAAGTTGAAATATTCCACTTATGATAAGGAATTTTATTCTATCATACAGGCATTAAAGAAATGGAGGCATTATTTGATCCCGAAAGAGTTTGTCTTGTGTAGTGACAATCATGCACTGCAGTTTGTGACTCAATAGGAAAATTTGAATCAGAAACATGTCAAATGGGTTGAGTATATGTAGAATTTCACTTTTGTGATAAAACATATTTCAGGTACTACTAACAAAGTTGATGACGCTTTGAGCAGGAAGTGTTTGTTGTTGCAGGAGTTCAAAGTCAAAACATTGGGTTTTGATTATCTCAGGGACATGTACGCAGATGACCCAGACTTTAAGGAAGCGTATGAAGCAGCTGAGAATCCAATTCTCAGAGATAGCAGAAAATGGGTCGAATACATGATCCAGGAAGGATTGTTGTTTAAGGGCAATCAACTTTGTATTCCAAAGTGCTCCATGAGGGAGAATCTATTGAAGGAGAAACACAGTGGAGGATTGGTCGAGCACTTAGGTCATGAAAAAACATTCGCAAAGCTGAGAGAATCATAATTTTGGCCAGGGATGCGATCAGAGGTCAAGAGATTTGTGGACAGATGCAGAATTTGCCAGCATTCGAAGGGAAGGAAGAAGAATGCAGGTTTTTATCAACCATTACACATACCTGAGAAGCCGTGGGATGAAATTAGCATGGATTTCATATTGGGGTTGCCAAGGAAACAAAAAGGATTTGATTCGATCTTTGTGGTGGTGGATATATTTTCCAAGATGGAACACTTTATCCCATGTTAGAAAACCAGTGACACGACTCACATCGAGAACCTGTTTTTCAAAGAATTCATTCAACTTCACGGCTTGCCAAGGAGCATAGTTTCGGACAGAGATACAAAGTTCATAGGGCATTTCTGGAGGACATTATGGAAGAAGCTAGGAAATAACTTGTTATTTAGTTCATCTTATCATCCTTAGATGGATGGATAGACATAAGTGGTAAACAGAAGTATGGGAGATTTGCTGAGAAGCTTGGTGACAGAGAACCACAACAGTTGGGACAATATATTTCTGTAGGCAGAGTTTTCGTATAACGATTCAGTGAACAAAAGTATAGGATAGAGTCCATTTCAAATTGTTTATGGCATACAATTGAGGGGAATTTCTGAATTGAGGGATTCAGAACAGAATGCAACTAGGAGCGCTAGTGCAGAAGATTTCGCAGAAGCGATGAAGGAACTGCACAGCCGAGTGAAGGAGCGGTTGCAGAATTCAAGTCAGGAGTATAAGCGGAGAGCAGATCAACACAGAAGACAACTTCAATTCGAAGTTGGTGACTTGATTTTGGCACATCTGATAAAGGAAAGGTTCCTGAGAGGAACATATAATAAATTGAAGATGAAGAAGATCAGGCCATGTAGGGTCTTGAAGAAATTTGGGACGAATGCTTATGAGATTGAATTACCCGATGGAATTGAAATTTCTCTGATATTCAATGTCTCAGATTTATACCCATACAAATCTGAGGAAGCGGGAAAAAATGATGAACAATCAGAGGTTCAGTGGCGAAAGCAGATGCCAGTTGCAGATAATCCACAGATGGAATGGATACTGGATAAACGAGTGGCTAAGAACACTAGAAGAAAGAAGTACTTTGAATATTTGGTCAAGTGAAAGGACCATCCAGTTGAAGATGCCAGCTGGGAGAATGAAGAAGAGATACAGAAGCATGGACAGACTGTGCAGGAGCTCATGGATAGGATCCCATGAAATTTTTCAAGCGAGGGAGTATGATGCAGGAGCATCTCCCACATCAAGCGAGCCAGTGCGGAAACAATTGGATAGTTGGACAAGCGCCAGCACAAATTTTGAAAACACCTTGAAGTTGTTGCGTAATATTAAATGATCCATTAAGATGAAGTGCACTTGTATATTGTAATCGGACCTTGAGTCATACGCTCTCGTCCTTATAAATAGAAGGAATTTATAGGAGTTAATGCAAGTAGGTAGAATTTAATTCTAGATTAGACTATTTGAGAGCGCAAGAGGGAAACATGATATAGACACCCTCATTGTGCATTGTAACATAATTTTGGAGAAGGAAGAGAAAGAGCATGCAGAGAGCTATGTAAGAACACCCATGTACAAACATTTGGATTAATAGAAAGAGGTTGATTCAAATTCATGGTTTGTGTTTGTTCTCTGTGTATTGATGTTGAATGATATGCTCATGAATGTTTACTTCCTATTATACATTTGCTTTGATATGCTGTGTATATGATTTCATGTTCTAAGTTGAAGTCTGAAGGGAAGAGGGAATGAGTTTCAATTGTTTCTCTATCTGAGAAAGAATCTCTGCAAGGAGTGCAGTCGAAGTGTCTGCAAGGAGTGCATTGACAGAGGGTTCAGGTAGGTAGCATTTGTTCTCATTTCTGCAGAAGTGAAGTTGGGCACAGGAGCCGTGTAAGGAGTGCCCAGGCAAAGTAAAGTCTCAGGGTTGTGAACCTGAGTAAGGTGTGAGATATTGTTGCTACAAGAGTGCGTAGAGTCAAAGGTGTCCAACACTTGGAAGTGTCTGAGAGTTGTCGCAAGGAGTGCATGCAAATATCCTCTTTGAGGCTCGCATTTGTGAGAAGCTCTGGAGGAATAAGGCCTTTGAAAACATTTAGGGACATTAGACGTTTGTAGTGCAAGTGGACAAGTCCAAGGAGGAGTTCTTGGTTTTCCTTCATATAAATCCTCAAAGGGAAGAAATCGACGGTCAGGAATCTGTGGGAAGGATTACCGAAACCCTTCTAGTCGTTAGATCTGCCAGAGAAGCGAGAAGGTTACAACTACATCCAGAGTTCAAGCTCAGGAGATTGTGGACTATCAAATCGTCACACAGACACCCATTAGCCGTTGGATTGACCAGGAGTTTCACGAGCTTTAAGCTTCGTGAATGGGAGGAGGAAAGTTTCGACCTGAGGTGTAGCCATCGGGATTTCAGCATTCGCGAAATCAGAAGTCTTGTGAGCAAGTGATCGAGGAAAATCCATGTTGGAAACCTCGTAAAGGATCGAAATCGTCCATCAGTCAGGACACATGGATGATATCGGAAGCCCCATCGGCATTTCAGTCATCGGGACTCACATAGGTAAGTGGTTTGCTGTTATATAATTGGCGAAACCCGAGGATTGATCTGAACCATCCATCCACTTGGGACGTGTGTCAGAAATATGAGGGAATTCGGGGATCGACATTTCTCTAGTCAAGGAGACAAGGAGGACTTGCAACTTGGAATCATGAAGTCCTATTTTTCAAAAAGAGGAGAGCTCCATGTGGGACCCTGTTAACGTCATCTCATCATAGTTAGTCATCGGGAATTTCCACGGTGAAAACCCCGAAGCGGCGAGGACCATCCATCCTTGAGGACGTGTGGCATTGATTTCGACTTTCAAAGAAAGTCCCGAAGAGGAGTCATATCGGGGAATCGTCTTTCGAGAGATCGGGGAAAGCGGAGGTAAAATCACTTCGGCATTTGAAGTCGCGAAACCCAGAGGGAGATCTGGAGTCATTGATTTTAGTGACCGATCATGAACATTGATTGTGTTCACGGTTGAAGGGCATCCTAGTGACGTCACATCGGGATTCAGAGAGTCGGGAATCCGAAGGACGAGAGGTCACCTACATCTTGACATCAGAAACCCCAAAATCCTGAAAGGTGGTAAGACGGAGGTCATGTGAAAAGAGGTTGTGTGGATCACGAGCCTAGCCCAAAGGCTGATCAGAGGTTATCGTATATCATGAAACGGAGATCGGGAGATCAGGAACCAAAGGGGCCATGACATCAGGAGTTTGAAAACCCCGAAACCCGGCTTTCTATTCTTCTTTCGTAAAGAGAACAGTGACCGGGCCTAGAAGTCGTGAGGAGAAAAAAAGACCTGTGGGACAATTATCTGAAGGGGATTCTAGTGGAGAATCGGAGGAGCCACTTCGACTCAGAAGTCAGAGTTAGAACGATCCTTAAGACTGGGAGGTTAGCGCAAAGGTCTCTGTTGAGGCAGAGGGTGCGGTCTGCGTCACCTGGAACCAAGACTAAGTGAGTAACCAGATGTGGACTTGCAATCAGTGCTATCACTAGCCTAGTCAGAATCAGTAAACCCAATGAGATCTAATGTAGAGTATATTGCATAATGAATCCCAAAGGTGATGGTTCCCTGTATGTATCAAAGGATACACTTTGCAACCTTGCAATGTAGATCATGCGGCTCCTGCATGAACTTGGAAACTGTAAAAACTACATAGGAGAGGTCTGGTCTGGAGTGTGTGAGATACAAAAATCTTCCCATTAGTTGTATGTATAGTGTATTTTCAACCAATGGAGTCCCCCCACCATCCTCAAGTTTCACCCCCCGATAGGAAAGGAGTAAGAGAAAACTTGCAGTTTTTCATGTGAAATCTCTCAAGGAGATCTCGTGCATACTTGGCCTAAGATAGTTTGATTCTTGATGCATCCTGATTGATCTCAAGTCCAAGGAAGAAGTGTAATAGACCCATGTCCATTATCGAAAACCTGTCTTGTAGAATCCTATCGACTGCAACAATCATTGAAGTCGAGCAACCAATTATCAGGAAATCATCAACATACAGAACTAAGAGTAGAAGTGAATTAGTTGTTTTGAGCATGTAGACATTCGGTTTTGATTTACAATGTAAAAAGTTCTGTTAAAGCAGGTAGGAGTCCATCTTGGCATACCATTCCCTCGGAGCCTGCTTGAGGCCATAAAGGGACTTCTTCAATCGACAGACCAAAGATGAGTCCTGCATAAATCCCTGGGCTACTCCATGTAGATCTCCTTAGAGAGATCACCATGAAGAAATTCATTCTTCACGTCCAATTGATGGACTTCCCATTCCTTGGCTACCACAATAGAAAGTTCCAATCGTATGGAATTCATCTTTTCTACTGGAGCGAAGGTCCCATCATAGTCAATACCATGAACCTGCTGAAAGCCTTTGGAAACAAGCATGGCTTTGTATCTACTAATCTGTCCATCTTGTTAGCACTTGGTAAATTTTCCAGAGGTTGAATAAAGAAGAAATCTACAAAGGTAACCTTAACCAACCACTTTTAGAGCTGGGATCTATCCCTTCCAGCTCTAGAGAGGGATCTCTCTGTATAATTTAGCGTTGTTTTAAATTAAGGTATTAGGCTAGCTATAGAAAATGTTGGTTTTGTTGTAAGGGTTTTTTGAAATCGGTTGAGACAAACTACACAACCATTGGGCTATGGGGTCTGTATTTAAGGAATCTGAGATACAACCAGAAATGCTGAAGAAGTCTTTCACAAGGCGAGGTAATACATTCAATGGATCTTTAATAATTCAAATGATGATCAGAAGAAAAGATAAGGAAATAACTCCAACCAACAGGCACTTAAGAATCTCTTAATTGAATATATTTAGAAGATAAACACTTAAACCTCTAGAATCGAAAACAGGGTATCAGAGATAAATCCTGTAACATAACACTATTCATAAAGATTAGATTCAGACAACAAAATGAAATACAGAGAAAGAAAACATAAACTCAGGGAAACACATCACCAGTGAACATACGCAAGAATCCTCTAAATTTCCTCTTCTTTATTAATGGTAGATCTCCTCAAAATTGTTATAGCTTGATAGCAATGGGATGTGCGAATCAACAACCCCCAATACATTGAAAAAAGAAGTATTTATAATTCAAAATACAAACGTTC
>JZKD02S2406387.1:366343-380355 GCA_000966675.3 Picea glauca | reverse complement strand
CATTGATGACCTTCATACCAGGTAGTCCTTTTCTTTGTAGAGCATCTATCTTGTGAAAAAACCTTTGCACTCCTTGATCCATAACTTGGATTTTCTCCTCAAGCTGGAGCATGAGCCCTCTTTTGGTCAGAACCCTTTTCACCTCCACTATAGTTTATGTCCTGTCCTCGATCTTCAATTCCTCTATTTTCTCCCTGGTCTTTGAATTTAGGAACCTTATGATCTCATTAGCTTGGGATGGCATGTCTCCCAGCTCTGTCCTGATTTTCTCTACCGCCTGTTTGCTTCTTTCGAGCAACTCGTTTTGCTCAAACATTATTTGAAACATAGGCCATATTTCATTTATGGACTTGGAAATGTCAGTCCATATCACTTCTTTGGCCTCAGCCAGAGTCTTCCCTGCCATGGTCTGCCTTTGGAGCTTCTGTAGCTCCTTCCGGATTTGCTCGTTCACCTGCTTCTCTTTGACTAGACTTGTTTGGAAAGAAGTCTTCGTCTCTTGGAGATTTTCCATTTCTTTCTTGAGTCTACTGATTTCAGAATCCTACAGATTCATTCTCTCCATAGACTTAGCCAGATCTATGGTGCCTTCTGGTACCTGTACTGCTGTTGTGGATGGAACTGTTGTCACTGTCGCTGTGGTCAATCCTGCAATAGGGATAGCGCTTAAGGGGATGCCTTCCAATGTCTTTGTCTACTCTTTCTCCTTTAATAGTTTTTCCATCTCGGCCTCCATCTCCCTTAATTGAGCATTCTGCTCCATGAGTAATCTCAGCATTTCATCTTTTTCTCCTTCTTTTTCGGCTATCTCTTTCGTTTGTGGATCCTCTGTTGGAGGGAGCTTTAGCTGCTTCCTTAAGGATGTGATGTCAGCATTTTTCTTCTTAATCATGTCTTCAACTGCTTTGACATTCGTGGGATCATAGCCAATCTTGAGGACCATCTCCTCCAATGTTTTGATTTTGTTGTTCTTCGCGAAGGATGATATTTTCTCCATCTTTAGCTGTGTCTGGGCATTGCTCAAAGATACCCGATACTTTGAAGCAGAAGCTATAGCATGGGATAAAGTGTGGAAAACCATCTCTCCGCTCTACTTATGCAGATCCATCTGGTCCGCTGGGTGCACGTCCTTGGCCTGGAACTCGACTGTGACCCTCTTGTAATCGGATATTACTTTGGGATCTGGCACTTGTGCATGGAGGTAGGCCATATGCATCCTCCCTTTCTCTGTATCGAATGCCGAAAGGATCCTGTGTTGAGCTGTGGATGACTGCTTCTGAAATTGGGCATAGGCGCTGTTGGTCAGGGTCTGGTTCCTCTTTTTGATTAAGTCGTATTTCTCAAAAACGCCCAATTTGGGCCTGGTCTTGCTTGGTGGAGTATCTAAGGGAGAGTCTGTGGTTTTCAATGTTTTCACCATCTCCTTGTGTTGACTCGAACCGAAAGGTAGACTTATGGGCTTGACCCCTGGGGAGGCCACTGTGGTGGTTGTGATCTCCTGCTCCACTGTCGTGCCCGCCATTGGGACAGTCCTTGGCCTTTTGGCGTGCATATTAAATTCCTCCGAAGACACCTCTGTTACCGAAGAAGACGATTCTTTCCGAGGCCTCTTTTCCTTGGGATTCTGAGGTGTGGCAGTGGGGAGCGCGCTTGTTGAGGCTACCTACTTTTCCATCCCGACAGTTGGTTCCACATCCACCAACGTATCAGGCTCCCAATCTGTTTGATTAGCAAACCTTTCGATTTCGGGTTTGGGCTCATGTGCATATGGCGCATTTTTATTTCTGACTCTCATCTCAGAAATGATCCCGCAGGGATCATAACGCCATGTGAAACTTGTGGGGAATTTCATTTCCCTCAACAGTTTGTCTGCTTCGTCACCTGCATCTCTATTGTTGCAGATGAATGAACCTATCTTCCCTTTAATCCGCAACTGTTGCTTCTTTTTGAGGGAAACAAAATGAACATCATCAGAATTCATCATTTTCCTAATATATTCCAGTGCGAAAACTCTTACCGGAATATATCTAGGAAGCTTGTATGGTGCCAACTCGCACCCGTAGACTCGGATCTCGGAGTGATTTTGGTACAAGTACCAGTCTCCTGTCTTTTCATTTTCTGAGAGGTGTAGAACCCTCAGGACTTCGTCATTTACTCATGGCTCAGGCACGCCAGTCAGCATACTTACCACAGGGTGGTAAAACTGATCAATGAACGCTGCGAAGTCATATTCGGCAGAATTACTCTTTAGAAGAGACGTCCATGCTATGACCGGCTATGGCTTCCCGTTGGCGTCCATCTTCTGCATTGAGAAATTGAATCTGTCTTCTTGGAAGTAGACAAACATGCAAGCTAGGATGGACGAGTACCTGAACATGCCTTCAGTGGAGAAATTTACCAGTTGTTCATGGATGTTATGGGCCAAGAAGGTGTTGTAATAAAATTGGGTGGTTGGTTGTTCATCATTCGAAAAGATAGAGAGAAAACCAAGGATGGGTTCGTCTACCCACTGATCGGAATAGTACCTGAGCAGATTGCACAGTGAGGAAATAATCTGATTTCCTTTGGTGGAAAACAGAGAAGATGGGTACGGAGGATTTGTGGTCAGGAGTGGAGTGGAAGTGGGGAGGAAAAGCTCCATGATCTGAGCTCTCTGCGGGAAGGTCATTTTTTGGTAGAGCTCGGTGAGGATCTCCAGGTTGAATGGGGATGCAGACTCCGGGCGGGTTATCTGCATCATTTGGTCGATATCCTCTGGGGTAATGAAGAAAAGGGCATCCCCAGAGGAAGAAACAACGACTTTCTGTTCAGGGACGTAGTGAGCTTGGCACTTGAGTGCAAAATCTGGGAAATGATGAATTTGTGGGAATAGATAGAGGGGCAGATTGGACTCCCAGAGCCCAATCTTGTCGCTCTGGTCTAGGAAAACTTCCCGGAGCCATGATTGTAGATCCAAGAAGTCAAAACTACATATGGTGTCCGCTACCAACCTATCTTTGTCAACCAGAGGGATTTTATCCAGGTCGACCGGAGGCAGAACGAACGGATTCTCCCCCTCTTCACCTGGCTTTGTTTTAGACACCATCTCCGTAACTGTACCTGCAACAAACAATCGTTAGTGGGGTCTACAGGGGGTGGAGGAAAATGACGGGAAAGCAGTGGGGAGATGATAGATACATTCTCTGGTGCAACGGGCGGTTCTAGCGCGAGGGATGAATAACGAGTGAAAAGTGTCGCAACGGTATATTTATTCTAAACTGGGTCAGTCGGACACGGGAAAATGGTCAGCATGACAACGGGCATATAATCCAGTTATTAATGGACAACGGGCCACTAGGGGTGATATGGCAGGTGATGGTGACCAAAGTATACGGACGACTGACGTGGAGTTTTGGGATTGGGGGTAAAGTCGCCAAAGGGGATGTTCATGAGTGAAGGGTGTTATGGTGCTGACACCGTGGACTGACCGTAGTAACGGGATGGGACTTCGACCCGGGGGCAAGTGGGACAAGTGGGGATAGTGGAGGATGATGTCTAGGGGTGAGGGGATGTCAGGTAGCAGGCGAGGGATTTGACCTCTGGACCAATAGAGACGTGCCATTTATAACAAGGGGCCCGCCAGAAAGAATATTCATTCCGGACCCCCCCCTTTGATTAAAGACAGAACACCAAGGGGGGTCCGGAATGTGTTAAGAAACATCGATCTATGTGCTTGTATGATGGCCGTCCAGATCTACGCGTTGCTTAATATCAATTCCGGACCCCCCCACCCTCCATTAAAGGCAAAACGAAGGGGGGGTCCGGAATCCAATGTGGACCGTCGATTTGAGCGTTGGATTTAGAGTCGTCCAGATCTGCGCCCGATTTATAACCAATTCCGGACCCCCCCCTTCCGTTAAAGGCAGAACGGACGAGGGGGTCCGGAATCCAATATGAGTCGTGGATTTGCGCGCCCCTTTCAGGACCGTCCAGATCTGCGCAAGCATTACCATCGATTCCTGGACCCCCCCCCTTTGGTTAAAAGCAGAACACTAAGGGGGGTCTGGAATCAAATGTGGACCGTTGATATACTCATCGCGATATGGATCATTGAAAAGTGAATGAGACATAGGTAGGGGGCGGAAAATGTCATATGTAGGAAAACTCAAGATAAGGCCATTCACATGGGTTTTCATTTGATTTTTCTCATATACACCACCAAGGGGGCATCAATTCAATTACACTTAGGCATTGGAGTCACGGGGTAACATCTTCATTGATCTGGCTTTATTTTGGCAAGGCAGGCAAAGCAATTAATCTACATCCTAACCTACTGTCACAAGGAAATTAACCCAGATTAAGCAGTTGGGTTAAGATTTTATTCTTTCTAGGGGCTATCTGATCAGGATTAGATGGTCTGACCAGATGTATTCACTAATCCTAACCTAGGGGATATCTAACCAAGATTAGACAGTGTGATCAGATGCATTCACTAACTTATCAACATTGACAATTTAAAATAACTTGGTCATGCTTGGAAGGTATGACCAAGTTGCTATTATTGCATGGGGCCTTTGTTTCAATTCTTTTGGCCCTCTTTTCTTTTTCTTCTTCTTTCTTTTTCTTTTTTCTTTTCACAAATTATTTGAAGAATGCAATATCATTTGTCACCAAACCACCAGACACAGATAATATCCAAGTCATCAATTGATTCCCATAATTTATGGGGTGATAACACATCCACTGCACTCTTGGCCTTGTAGACCCATTTTCATCTGAAACGTTTCCTCCCAGAAGGAAGGGGAACCAGATCCCAAGTTTGGTTCTCGAGGAAAGACTTGTACTCCTCCTGCATGGCGGATTCCCAAAAGGGATTTCCAACAGCCTCGCCATAAGACTGTGGATCTGAAGACTGAACCAATAAAATATGCCTGGAGGGAAATGGTTCAATGGTAGTGAGTGAGTGCAATAGGAGGATCCTCTAAATCAGATCAATTCCTCCTAGTATCGATTGGATCACCAACGAGATCCCCTGCATCCTGAAGAGTATTCTGTGCCCACATGGGCATATTCTCTAGCTCTACAATTTCATCTAGATGCTTTGACTCTACATCTTAATATACTGACTCTAAACATGAATCATCTAAGTCCTTTGAATCAGAACCCTCATCTGAAGCAGAGTCAACATGTGCATGCTCATCATCTCAAACAAGTGGAAGAATGAAGTTGTCTGCATGCAGCCGTTGAGGTGCATGTGAGACACTTTTCTTGAATTGTACACTTCACTCAATGATGAGACGGTCTAAGGAAATATCGATAAGCCTATATCCCTTCACACTGTCGGGGTATCCAACCAAAACACACTCAGTTCTCTATGGATCAAGTGCCTTCCTGTTTTCAGAGGGAATCTGGGCCCATGCATGTGAACCGAAAATGAGAAAGTAGGTCACTTCTGGTTTGAGGCCGCTCTAAGCCTCGTAGGGGGTCTTATCCTTGACATATCTATGGTGAGATCTATTTTGTATGTATGTTTCACAATTAAGTGCTTCATCCCATAGTTTCTGTGGTAGTGACTTTTCATGCAACATGCAAGATGCCATCTCCTTTAGAGATCTATTTTTCCTCTCGGCAACTCCGTTTTGCGACGAAGTATAGGGAACTGTGTTCTACAACTAAATCCCTGCCTCATGGAAAATATTGTGGATCTCATGATTTACATACTCTCCCTCATTATCAGTTCAGAGGACTTTGATCTTCTTTCTGGACTCTGTCTCAATCAGAGCTTTGAAATCTTTGAGGTGTTGAAATACCTCTGATTTTTTCCTAAGAAAGTAGATCCATGTAAAACATGAGAAAGCATAAAAAAATGAGAAAAAACCTCTCTTTTCTGATAGATGGATGCGAAAAAGGACCCATAAGGTCACTTTGGATCAGATCTAAAGGTGTGGAACCCCGCTGAGACTTTCCTTTGTCAAATTTCTCTTGAGGGTGTTTTTCGAGAACACATCCCTCACACAATCCCTTATAGAAATGGATGTATGGTAGACCATCAACCAATATGTTCTTGCTAAGCTATTGCATGTATCTAAAATTCAAATGTCCAAACCTTTTGTGCCATATCCTACTACTTTCATCAGCATGAGTAGGCAGTAAAGCAGAATCAAGGTCAATGAATTCAGAAAATGTATACAATCTAGACTATTGATTTACCTCACCGGTAGCAACCTTCGAGTTGGTTTGCATGTCATAGATGTCCATGGAATTTGGTGTGAATATGACTTTCTTTCCAGTGCCAGAATTTTTCATCTGATACATAGATATAAGGTTGATGGAAAGTTTGGGAACGTGTAGCACATTCTTGAAGCTTCTGTTGGTAAGTTCAATCCTTCCTTTTCTCGTGACTTCGACAGAAGAGTGTCCCCCATTAGAATAGGAGGAACTTTTCATGCATACAATGAAGAATAGACTTCTTCTGAGGCAACCATGTGATGTTATGCTCTTGCATCAATGATCCAATCATCGAGAGAGGAGTTGATGGCAATCAAGGCATGGCTAGAATTTCCTTTCTTGGAATTCAGATCTTCTGCATTCTTCTTCTTGGCACCCTTGGGGATGCGATCTCCGAGGTTGTTTTGCTAAATTATTTGAGACATTATATCTATTTTATTTTTCATGCATGTGGATTCTAAATGGAATCCTTTGTGACAATACATGCATTTCTCCCCTTTTCTTCCCTTTTCCCCTTTGGATCTAGAGGCATCGTTGAAGGGTTTTGTGTACCCTTCCTTCTTTGGTTGGCATGAGATTTCCATTTATATTTATCTGAAGATTTCTGATATTTTTGGCTTCCATATTGCACAATGATTGCATTCTCCCTTGGGCCTTTGATTGTGCCCATGTTGATGAGCTTGGTTTGCTCTTTTGTCAGGGATTCAATATAGTCCTCAAGAGAAGGCATCTTCTAGGTGGCTCAAGAGGTGAATATGAAAGAATAGAATGTGGATACTAATATAGAGAATTCAAGACAAATATTGGAGAGAATGAGGAGAACCATTTGTTTCTCCTCCGATTTATCAACCCTGCAAGTTTTGAGTTGTGATGGTAAATCCTTGAATTTTGTAAATAAATCTTGGATATTGTCGAAGATTTTTGGGTCTAATGTGAAAATTTCCACGTCCAACATGTGTCCCCTCATCTCATCCTGTTTTCCAAAGATCCATTCCAATTTGGTACAGGTTTCATTGGTAGTCTTACAGGAAGATATGTGAAAAAGGAGATCGGGAGAAATAAGACTGCAAATTGTTCTGAGTGCCTCATCCATGCGATTTAAATACATGGATTTTTCTATGGATGATGTCGGTTATGTATATATATTCAAGGTTAACTTGTACAACCCTCTGGTTTAGATATGAATAATTATTTTCTCCTTCCATGCAAAGTAGGTGTAAGGTGTAAGAATAAATTCTTTTTGGAAATCCATCTTTCCGTTGTCTTCAATCTTTTGTACCTGCAAAATTTTTTGGTGTAGCTTTTGATTAGTAGTCTGTTGGCTCTGATACCATGTAAATTTGTTGAAACTACACCGAATATATGTATCTAAACAATAATACACACATTTGCAGACAATTTGAGAAAGAAGAAGAAGGAGAGAAAGCATAAAAGAATTCTCATTAACTGTTATGAATAATGAATAATTTATACATGATATACTATGTATAACTCAATGAGTGCACACTAGAGGAGAACCAATGTTCCATAGTGGTGCTATAGAGTGATCTGTACACACACCAATAGTTACAGGAGTGTACTTCCACCTAGTCTAGTCTCTCAGGCAGTTACGAGAGTGAATTGCCACCTAATTGAGTTAACTAGTCAACTAGTCTTCAGTTAAATGACTGAAAATAGAGTAGTGAGGAGTTAACTCAAGGAATCAAGGGTAATGTGCCAGTCTGGTGATGATCCCAATGCAAGTTCACATTATTTGGTGATGATCCCAATTTTTCATGGTGACAAAACCAATGCAGCATCTAAACTCAACTCAACTAGTCAAATTGAAGTGTCAACTGAAAGAGAATATTCTCTAGGTGGAATATTCTCCCCTAATTATAGGAGACTGGATAATGACTAATTATGACTAATAAACAAGGAAAAAACTTAGGAAAAATAAATCCTATGTGTGTGTGAAGTAACTCCAACATCCCAGATCAACAACTCTCAGGAGTTCAGGGTCTAAACCCTCCAATTAACACTCACTACTCTGAAAGGTCGACTCTGATCAAAGACATGGATTAATTTGGGCTCAATTTGCATGGATCTCAACCGTCTATTCCTTTCCAAATGATTTTGATGATCCTTGGGATTTTCCTTTCATATTTATGTGCACTATCTCTTCTAAGCTTTATCACTTCGATGAAGTGAGGTCCGATGCACACTTGCACTTCCTTCCTGAACTTTGGCCCTTAGATTTATTGTCCTCTGGACTCTTTGCACTATCTCTCTAGATATTTGGACTCTTTAAAGGTCCATATGCACACTCCTTTCACTTTCTCTGTGCAGACTTTGCACTATCCTTTCCGAACTCTAATTCTTATAGAGTTATGAGATCTGCACACATTGCATTGGCTCTATGCACAACTTGCATTATCTCCCCTGAAGAGAAACAATTGAAACTTAAAACAAAATCATAGATTCATTCATAAAACAAGAAAATGCACACATGTACAGAAATAAAACCACATAGTATCTATTTAGTTTCACAGGAACACAACAAGTTTACAGTCTCTTTTTAGGATTTTTTTTGAGAGCATATTTTTTCCTTTTCTTCTTAAAAACTTACTTACAACATAGATTACATTTATTTATTCAATATTGGCTTCTCAAGCCTTCTTCTCTATATCATTCTAGTTCTTTCACATCTCATTAAGTGCATTCATATCAAAAATCTATCACAATAAATGTACATTCACAATTGCATATATGAGTCGATGCTCAAAATCTGTACAATCCTATATCATTTAAAGATGCTTTTACAACCTTCCTATGTATACAGCGGTTCTAGCCTTTATATCTCAAGGGATCTTAAATTACAATGGTTTCAAAATTAATGTTGTGCATTCCTTGGAATCCAAAACAGTTAAATGTGCACGATGCAATACGACGAGTCATCTTCCACAATGTCTCATTAATTGTTCTAATGGTGCTCCTACATCAGACTCCCCTAAACAAAATATTCATGGGATCTTGTCGATGAGTTCCTCAACTATTTACTCATGTTTTTGAATGTCTTCTTCATTCAAATAGATGGCATATTCTACTAGACAATTCTTCCATTTGACCAATTATTCACAATAGACCTTCCTCTTGGTTCTTTTAGCAATCCTCTGATCTAAAATATTTTCTATCTAGATATTTTCTACTATGGGAATCTTTTGCATCCTCTGGACCTCATCTTGATCATATGCTTCTCATGTGCCATCCATTATATAAGGATATAAGTCTTCTACATTAAATATTGGTGAAATGCCAATGTCCTCTAGCAGCTTAATCTCATAAGCATTTGTAGAGAATTTCCTGAGGATTTTACAGGGCCCAATATTTTTCATCTTCAATTTATCATATTTCCCTCGTGAGAATATTTCCTTTCTCATATGTGCCAGAACATGGTCTCCAACTTAATATTTTACTTCTCTCCTTTTCTGATCTACTCTGTCTTTGTATCTCCAGTTTCTATTGTTGGTGCAAGTTTGATCAGACCAGGGTCCTTCTCAGGTTACCAACAAAAGGTACCGTGTAGTCTAGAGTGTTGGAATTTTCATCTCCTCCAAAGAGAAGAAGTCTCAACCGAAGTGTTGCTAAGACAAATAGATAGGGAAGGGTAGGGAAAAGACTTAAGAGGATCCATAGAGCCTTCAGGACTCATTCCTGATCTTGTGCAAGAGACGTGAACAGATCTGAAACATACATGTGCAAGAATCGAACCCACTTACATTGCTAGAAATCATTTAAACATAGAACCATCAAATAGAACTCATAAGCCATAAGGAAATATTGTAATGCATAAGTAAACACAAAGAGACACATGATATTTGAAAATTTATGTCCTTCTTCATATTATCTTCAGAATCTTTCTCTGATTACAGACTTAGAATTACATAGTAGTGTGTTGTATAGACTCTTGTATTTGGACTCATGTCGCAGAGCTCCAATTCTCCAACTGATAGATCCCATTCATTACAGACTCAAGACTTGACTTAAATTGACTTACAACAATCATCAACAACTAATCCGACTAACACAACCAACCAAAACAACAACCAACCAACCAACCTTTTACACTTATGTTCAACCCTATATATCTCTGGGTTGTGTCTTCCTTCTCATCTTGGACGCTTTCTTGTTCTGTTGCAACTATTTGTTGTTTAGCTAGCATTGCGCTGACTTTTGCAACTTCTTTTTTTTTCTCTTTCTCCAGGCCTCTCATGAAGCTTTTGCAACTTGTTCCCAGGAAAAACTTGTGCAATTCATTATCCAAAAAATGAAGGGCCCAACAACTATTATGTAGCTAGCCTTTGGTTTGTTCATGCAATTCCTACATTTTTGTAGCAAAGTATTCTTCTTCTGCACTCCGAAATTCATCTTGTCCCAAATCTCTTAATTCAAAAATTCCTCTAGGGTTCATTCCATGTACTATCTGGAATGGGATCTTACTAGTACTCCTATTCGGTGAAACATTATATGCAAACTCTGCTTGAGGCAGAATTTGATCCCACTGACTCTTATGTTTAGTCACCAAATTCCTCATTGAATTTCCCAAGATTATATTCACTACCTCAGTCTATCCATTTTTATGAGGGTGATATGATGAAATGAAGGAAATATTAGTCCCCATCTTCTTCCACAAATTCCTCCAAAAATGTCCTACAAATTTTGTGTCTCTGTCTGAGACTATGCTCCTAGGAAACCCTTGAAATCTCACAATCTCCTTGAAAAAAAAAAAAATCTAGGTGGGTAGCATCACTTGTATTGTGATAGGGTATAAAATGTGCTATCTTTGAAAACAAGTCAGCTACCATGAAAATTGAATCATGCCCCCTCTGGGTTCTTGGAAATCCTAGAACAAAATCCATACTTATGGCATCACATGGCCTATTTGGAATAGGAAATGATTGGTATAGTCCTATATTTTTCTACTTCCCTTTAACATATTGAAATTTTTTTCATTTGTCAACAAATTTATTCACATTAGATCTCATTCTTGGCCAATAGTATGAAGAAATCAACTGTGCATATGTCATATCATGGCCAAAATGTCCATCCAATCCTCCATTATGCTTTTCCTTCAACAAATTGTCCCTGATTGAGCATATCAAAATACATAAATGAATCCCTTTGAACAACAATCCTTCTTGGATAAGGTATTCCATCCATTGGCTTCTATCCCTCATCAAAGGATTTTCACAAGCTTCATAGGCCTCCTTGAAATTTGGGTCTTCCTTGTACATTTCCTTGAGGTGTTAAAACCCCAAGGTCTCCACATAGAATTTGTGCAAGATAAAACATCTCCTACTCAAAGAATCTACAACTTTGTTAACATTCCCACTAATATGCTTAATAACAAAAGTAAAATTCTTCATGAATTTTACCCATTTTGCATGTCTCTGATTCAACTTTTCCTGTCCAGATATAAACTGCAAAGCATGGTTGTCAATATACAAAATAAACTCTTTGGGCATAAGGTAATGCGCCACTTTTTTAAATCTTGTATTATAACATAAAATTCCTTATCATAAGTTGAATACATCTTCTTAGAGTCATTCAACTTCTCACTAAAATAAGCAATAGGCTTAACATCCTAACTTAAAACTTCATCGATGGCCACTCCACTTGCATCACAGTTGACTTGGAAAGTCTTCTCGAAGTCTAGAATAATTAAGATGAGTTGTATTTTTTCTTCTCCTTTAACATTTTAAATCCTTTCTCAGCTTCCTTTGTCCAATCAAAGGATCCATGTTCTTTCTTTATAGTATCCATTATGGGTGCACAAATACTACTAAAATTTCTGGTGAACTTTCTGTAAAAACTTGCCAACCCATGAAAGATTATTATCTCAAACACACTTCTAGAAGAAGAATACTCCTTTATATCTCTCACCTTATTTGGATCCATCTCCAATCCATTTGGATAAATCACAAACCCCGAATACATAAGTTTTGTTTTCATAAAATAATATTTCTTTAAATTTATCAACAACTTCTCTTGCTCCAACATCCTCAACACCATCTTCAAGTGTCTCAAATTCTCCTCCTTAGTATTTCTATAGAGTAGGATATCATCCAAGTAAGAAATTACAAATTTCCCAATAAAATATTTAAGCACTTCATTAATTAACCTCATGAATGTACTTGGAGCATTGGTTAAACCAAATGAAATAAAAATCCAATCATACAACCCTTCATTTTTTTTGAATTTTGTTTTGTATTCATCTCCTTCTCTCATCCTTATTTGATGATAACCACTTTTCTAATATATCTTAGAAAAATTAGTGACTCCACTCTTGAAATCCATCAAATCATCCATTCTAGATAAAGGAAGTCTATACCTGATGGTTATCTTGCTAATATCTCTAGAATCTGTGCACATTCTCTAGCCACCATCCTTCTTTGGAATCAACACAGTCGGTACTACACATGGGATTAGAATTTCTCTAATCAACCCTTTGTCCAACAACTCTTGGACCTGCTTCTTGACCTCTTCATTCTCCCGAGGGGTCAACTTGTATGTTGCTTTATTTAGAAAACTTTCACCTAGAATAAGGTGAATATGATGACTAATACATCTGATGGGAGGTAAAGTATGAGGTAATTGATCCACCACAATGTCAACAAAATCATCTAATTCTAACACCCCCAACCACCAACAGGCCGAGAAATGTCACTTATGAATGTCTCTCTTTGCTCAACATACCAATTCATGACATCACCGACCTTAAATCAACAGGATATTCCATGCCATCGAATATGTTTCATGATATGATACCAATATATTTATAGAAATATCTATCTAATGTAATTTAAATGGTTATAGCACTCTGTTCATACACTTATTCATGCGGAAACAACATTAAACATACATAAAATATATGCAGACAATTCCAGTAACATTATAACTTGTTTTCAAGATACACATCATATAGATAACATAGATTTGGTACTTATATTTGAACAAATAACCACCAACTGATTGTAGACCTCCCATGAACCTCCCATCTTTAGACCATGTTGCTCATCACTCTCAGTAGTGGGTCACCCCCAAGATGGGACTAAACTCTACTAGGCAAGGGATTCCTAGGCTTGGCAAGGACAACAGGAAGGTCGCACATATCAACAGGTAGGATTTTCTCCTAAGAGCCAGCTCACATTAACAACCTACAACCTCTCATTCCCCACATTCTTGTCCCACCCCATAAATTTTTCCCATTCTCTGCTCAATAGTCCTTCAGTTGCCCGACTTCCCTTTCAGGGCTTCAACAACAGGCTGAACATGAATTATCCAAGCACTATAACAGTCGTTGGGATCCCTCTGGGAAAGTAACTTCCCTAAAAACCTCTCTCACTTGGAGAGAGTTTCTTACAGGCCTGAAAACTTGCTTTTTTAGTCAACATGCCTGACAACCTGCCTCTTCAAACCCACAGGCCTGACAACTTGCTTCTTTAGTCCAACTCCTAAGTCAATTCAAGTGAGGGTGATGGCAGCAACAAGCTTGATATAGAACATATGATGGTAGCAAGCCATGCTCAATCAAGGAACTACATTGGCAAAAAAAACAGATCGTTAAGGAACGATACAGGCTCAGGAAAAATATAGGTGCATTGTGATTCATAGGAAAAGTATGGGATAGCTCCAAGTGCCTGCAGGTTCCAGGGGTGTGGGAGTGATGCAGAGGTCGATTATGAAGGACATGGATTAATGCATGAATCAGTGGGGAGTATGGAAAATATGCGATAATGGAGATGATCTCCAAAATAGTGAGGGAA
>JZKD02S2406387.1:340411-366338 GCA_000966675.3 Picea glauca | reverse complement strand
TTTCCCACTTAAAAATGCATGTGCCCAGGCTGACACATGTCTTCCTGAAGCTACATGATTTCCACTTAACACTCATTCCCCTTCCCAGGAACTTAGGACAACATAGATTATGTCAACCTTTTGGAAATAATAATATAATATTCTCCCTTTAGAGGTAATCCCTCTAGCTTAGGCCCTATTCCTAGACACTTAGTCCCTTCCCTTACCCTACCTAGTGGAGCTTAGTCCCCCATAACTCTTTCTTCATGGTCGGTCTACACGCAACGATGTAATTTTATTAATGATGTAAGTATTTATATATACAAAATCAGGCTCATGGCCTTAAGCATATAGGATTTCTGGCCTAATAAACATATAAGTATTCCAACTTATAAACACTTGGCTCACCAGACTATAAACATAATTACAATTCTGAAGGGTCTTGGCCTTGGGGTGTTACACTAATAATTTCTTAATTTCAACAGGAAAATCATTCATGGATTTATTTGTGAGTATAGCTCTTGACTTAACAATAACATCAAACTACATCTCCTCTTCATTTTTAATCTCTTTCAAGAGCTCCTTCTCACTCATGAGAAGTATACTCGGACTAGCCTCTTTTTTGACTCCCTTATCTCCTAGTAGTAACAACATATGTCTACATCCATTCTTCTCAAGGTTATAATTATTCTTTCTCCCATCATGTATGGAATTTCTATCACAGTTTCATGGAATTCTCAACAAAACATGACAAACATCCATAGGTATGACATCACATAAAAATTCATCCTTACAATTTATGATATTAAATTCAACTTTACATTTCTTACTTACCATGACTTGATGTCATTTCTACAGCCACGACACCTTATATGGATTCATATGTGTTGTCATCTCTACCTTTAGCTTTTCCACTATTCATGTGTACATTAATTTATCAATGATCCCACTATCTATAATCACCTTGCATACCCTATCTTTTGACTTTCAAGCAGTTTTGAACAGACTCTTTCTATGTACTGGTTCTTTCACCTCCTTTTCCAGCTTCACAAGGGATTTCCTCATCACGAGTGATCTTCCCTCTTTAGCATCTTCTTCTTTTGTTTCTATTTCCACATTATTATGTTGAGACTCAATAACGTGGGCTTCTATAAAACCTGTAGTTTTGTTTTTGGGACATTCCCAAGACATGTGTCATGTCCTCCCACAAGCATAACAATTAATTTCTCCTCCTTTGTCTCTTCCTATGCATCTTGGAAAAGGCCTCCTTCCTCTATATTCTCCTCCTCTAGATATCTGATTGCTAGAGATACTAATTTCTTCCCTTGTCTTCTAGAAATTTTCTCTTGCGGTTCCTTTTCCTTGGGTTGGATTCTTTCCCCTGTTCTTCTGGCTATGATTTCTTGCTAGTTTTTCTTCTTCCTTCAGGGTTACCTGATAAGAATATTCTACAGTCCTTATTTTTAACATACTAATATCATCTTGAACTTCGTACCTCTACCCATTGATATACCTAACAACCTTATGTTCATCATTTTTCTTGTGTCTTGCTCTTATACTCAATGTATAGAATTCTTCAGTATATTCTTTCATTGACATACCTTTTTATCTCGGATTCTATAATATTATGAACATATTCAGCTGATAATATTTGGGTATGAATTTATCCTTGATTTTAGCTATCATTCTATCCCAACTCTTAATCTTGGACTTACCTTTCCTCCTTCTATCAGCTTGCAACTCGTCCCACCATAAAGATACATGTCCCCTCAACCTGGTCACAACATGCTCTACTTTATTCTACTCATCAATCTCCTCATAATAAAAATATTATCCAAGGAATTTATCCATTCAAGCAATTCTTCAACATTTGGATTACCTTCATACATTGGGACTTCCATCTTCACCCTAGTTCCCAACTCGAAAATATCTCTAAGAAGTCGTTCTTTTGTTGCTTCCTCTTCTTCTGTATTTTCACTCTCAACATCACTAACATATCCAACATCTGGTTCTCTCCTTTGTGTTGCTTCCATGGCATATAACCTTGCACGAAGTTGTTTCATTTCCTCTTCCATAGCTGCATTGACTACAAGCCTCTCCTTGTGTATCCTCGACAACATGGCTTCTTATATATATCCTCACAAATCTTTATCCTTCTCTAATACCACTCTTGATGTAATCCAATTGGCTAGTGTGTGAACTCCCAGTCTAGGATCGAATCTATTAGGAGAATAATTGGCTCTCGGGATCCCATAGACCCCTAAGTCTTATTCTCCCCATGGGATCTTCAACACACTGGCATGGAATTTCAAATTTTCAAGGGTCTTGTTCCTTCAAGAAAATCATGCTTGTGACCATAGGATGGAACATGTTGCTTAACTGAATAGAAGTTGTCTCCATCAGGTTGTTGGAGCCAATAAAACTTTGTGCTTCAAATTTTCCCAAAATCAAACCAGCGTAATTTGGCCATAAAGTAATGTGACCGAAAATTATCGATCTTACCTTATCCCCCCACTGCTCCAACTTCAACGACTAGATATGACTCATCGCGATCTCACGACTAGTGGGGTTTTGGGGTCCCAATGGATGATATTTACTATCTAGTATTTTCCCATATCTATGGGTGACATTTATTAAGGATCTCCTAGATCAATGAACCTAGGGAATTCATAACTTCTTTATCCTGCACTCTCCTCTTCTCTCAAAATGGACTAACCCGATCGACGACTGGAAATTATTAGGAACCGGGACTCCTAGATAAAAAAAATTCGATATTTTGGGTTCTAAACCCTCCAATTAAAACTCACTACTCCTAAACGATGAATCTGATCAATGAAATGGATTAATTTAGGCTCAATGTGCATAGATATCTATCATCTGTTCCTTGCCAAAGTATTTCTATGGTCCTTAGACTCCTCCTTTCAGAATTCTGCGCACTATCTCTTCTGAGATTTATTACTTCGATGAAGTGAACTCCAACAGACACTTTCACTTCCTTCATGAACTCTGGCCCTTATATTTATTCTCCTGTGCACTCCTTGCAATAACTCTCCTAAGATTTGGACTCGTTAAAGGCCCATCTGTGCACTCCTTTTGCGTTCTCCATGCATAATTTGCACTATTCTTTCTGAAATCTAATCCTTAGAGAGTAACGAACTCTGCACACATTGCATTGTCTCTATGCACACCTTTCACTTTCTCTCCTGAAGAGAAACAATTGAAATTTAAAACAAAATCACAATTTCATTCATAAAACAAGAAAACACACACATATGCATAAATACAACCACATAGTATCTATTTAGTTCTAGAAGAGCAAAATAAGTTTATAGTCTCCTTTCAGGATTTTTTTTTAGAGAATTTTTTTTCCTTTCTTCTTAAAAACTTACTTACAACATAGATTACAGTGATTTATACAATATTGGCTTCTCGATCCTTATTCTCTAGATCATTCTAGTGCTTTCACATCTCATTAAGTGTATTCCTATCACAAATCTATCATAGTAAATGTACATTTACAATTGCAGATATGAGTCGATGCTCAAAATATGTGCAATATTATACTCATTTAAAGATGATTTTACATCCTTCCTACGTATACATCAGTTCTATCCTTTTGATCTCAAGGGATTCTTAATTAAAATGGTTTCAAAATTAATTTTGTTCCTTCCTTGGAATCCAAACCAATTAAATGTGTGTGATTTTGTACACTGAGTCATCTTCCATAATGTCTCATTAATTGTTCTGATGATGCTTCTGCATCACTCCTCCTTACTGTCCATAGATACCATTTAAGGGAAAAGATAGAAACTACCTAAGGAAAGTTTCAAAAGGCAATTTACTAGTAGAAGTATACATTTCTCTATTATAAGAGAGTTGAATGTAGATTAGATTTGCATCCCATCTCTTTGGATGTTTCTGATTGTGACCCATCAGAAGTTGTACCAAAGTCATGTTGACTAATTATTTATGTCTATCTATTTGTGGATGAAATGTTGTAGATCTCATTAGTTTCATGTCAATCTTATCCCAAACTATAGTCCAAATGGCACTAAGAAATTCGGTATCCTTGTTTGAGATTATGATCCTTGGTATCTTAAAGTACACCTAGGACCTATTCAAAAAAGATTCTTGTTGTTTCATGTCCTTTGATGGCATTTTTTCAAGGCATAAGAATGCACATCTTCTTGAACCTATCAACTACCACAAACATATAGTCATGTCCGTTCTTAGATATTGGGAAAACACCCATAAAATCCATGGAAAAGATTTCCCAAAGTCAAGTAGGTATATGTAAGGGATGGTATATACCTTACATCCTATTACTAGGCTCATTGGTACAACAAAACATGCATCCACCAATATACCGAGCTACATATTCTTTCATTTTGGGCCAATACAAATACCTTTTTAAGTTAGCATCTATCTTCCCAACACTAAAATGCCATGAAAATTTGGAGGTGTGAGCCTCTCTAATAAGGTGAAATCTTTCACCTTTAGGAACATAAAGATTATCTAGCTTGTAGAGAAACCCATTATGGAAATGCTAGGCCACCTTATTGTACACAAATTTCACCCTACAGATTTTGAAACACCTCTTTAAAGTCCTCATCTTTTGTGTATGCCTCTCTGTATTCATCATGGGTGAAATGATCCATGTGAATAAGAGTTACCAAAGATGTAATCTTGGATGCAAGTGGCCTTTGAATTATGTCCTAAAATTTATTAGTGTTACCTTTCTTATACTTGATGACTAGATAAAATTGTTGCAAAAAACTCATCCAATTGTAATGTCTAGTTTGTTGAGGCTTACTATGGGCTTGCAAATACTACAATGGCTAGTGATTAGCGTGGATAATGGTTTCATTTACCATCAAATGGTGATTCCATTTCTTAACATCTTGAACTAAATCATATATATCCTTATCATATGTTGGGTTGTTCAAAGCTCCCCCATGAAATATCTCAGAATGATAACATACTGGCTTACCTCCTTGCATCAAAATTGTTAGGGACTTAACCCCTCATGTAGGTAGAATAATATATTACAATGTAATAAAGGTCGATATTAATAAGGCCTAGCAATAAGGAAGAATAATTTGAATGTAAGAAGACCTAATAGAAGCTTCTGCTTCTAGAAGGATCTTCCTCTAGATGGTTGTTTTGATAGACATATTTAGTGTAAATAGGAGTCAAGGGTATGAGAACGGTTGTATTGGATATTATTGTAATAGAGATCTACTCGACTGGAGGTTTCCCCCTTGAAGAGGCAAGTGAACATTGCTCTCAGTAATCAAAGTGCTCTTTCTGGTGTTATTTTTTTATCATTTCAGTATTATTGTGGTGTTGTTCTGGTTATATTGTTGTTCATCTTCTATTTCTAGCATTTTTTTTTTGTTCTGCATACTTTTTGTATCTAGAATATTACAAGTGGTATCAAAGCACTTTCCTTGGTAGAAAATTGTGGGTAAATATTTTTCAGGGTAGAGACATATTTCAACGTATTTAAGCTACAAAGATCTATTGTTACGTGCATAAATCCGTGGTTGAGGTATTCATACATGTAGGAAATACAAGTGGTACTTAAGAGCACATCTATTGGCCACCCTTGTAACCCCTGTTGGTACCCCTTCAAGTGGTAGCGCATTAGACAAAACCTGTATATGGATCAGCCTAGATTTCCTGAAGCCCTCTTTAGATAAACCAATCGGCCACCTGACTTCTATAATGTCACCAATAACAACACTCGGGAAGATACTCTCTAGTACCTGGGTAATCGGGTAGTATGAATAAGGGCACCGTCTAGCTTCCTTAGTTGGTGCCTTGAGATATTATGTTGAGTACTACTGTTGGACCCTACACGTATATCAGAGAGCTATAGAACAGGGAAAACCCTTGTCTGCAAAACCCTTGAATACCTAACCCTTGGGGACAATAACAAAAAATAAAACAGACAAGATTTATTTCCATGCAACTATGTTCGAGTTGATAAATCATTACACATTTATTCCTGGTTAATAATTTGGGCATTTCATCACTACGATATTCTTCAGAACAAAGTATACCTCCGCAGGTGCAAAAAAAAGAAAAAAAAAGTATGGAATTTTTTGCACCATTATTTGAGACCTATTCCATTGGATTCATCTCTTCACTCTTATCACATTCATACTTATCATTTTTCAGAAATATTTTTGACCCCACCCACCCCTCTTTGGTTCCCTCGTCATCATGGCCCATACCCATAGCCAAGACTTGGAAGCTCGCTTCAATACCTTGCAATCTAATTTCATAGAGACCCAACAAGAAGTGAGACATCTCAGTGCCAATATTACCACCATCAATAAAAACATGCATTCCTCCATTGCCGCCTCAATCACTGAAATCAAAGAATACCTCAAACAATACATGACTATCCATCTTGAATATGTCGCTTTGATGACCTGCACCAAATTTCATATCCCTATAGATCCCCCTTTATCTGACCCACCTTTTCATACCAAAGCTGAAACTTCCTCTCATTCCCATAATTATCATCCCCATCACTTTCATCATGACCTACACCTTCCGTAGGTGGATGTGACCAAATTTGATGGCTCATATCCCACTGGTTGGGTAACTCAAATGGAACATTATTTCTCTTTGTACGACATTATACATGACTTGGCCAAACTCCGGTATGGTGTTCTCCATCTATATCAAGAATGTTTGAAATGGTGGCAATGGAGAAAATCTAACCCATCAAGGGTGTGTTTCTTGGAAACACTTTATGGAAGACATTTATGAATGCTTTCACAATGACACCAACCATTTAGGTCGTTTGACAAAGTTGAAACAATCTAGCACATTGGAAAACTTTATAGGTGCTTTTGAGTGACTGGATTTTTGTACAGAGTGCATGTATCATGATTTTTTCCAAGAATGTTTTATCAGTGGCCTCAAGGATGAGATTCATACCCATGTCCTCATGGATCGGCCTCATAGTTGGTTGGAGGATACTGAATGAACTAAGAAAGCACAACATGTTGTCTCTTCTCAAAACTGGAAATCCTCCTTTATTCCTCGCACTAAACTAGTAAATCCCAATTCTCCTTCTACTCCACTAAAGATCCAAAAATTGACCAGGGCCAAAATGGTTGAATGCCAACTCAAAGGCCTTTGTTATAATTATGATGAAAAATATTTTCTGAGACACAAGTGTAAGAAGACAAATCTTTTTATGGCCATCTCAGAGGATGTTTCAGAAGAGGATTTTTAAGCACCCCTTGTGTCTAAGTCACCTGAACCCACCGACTTTACCCCTCCCTCAGACCCTCCTGAAGTAGAACCGGTCATTTCCCTAAATTCCCTCACGATATTCTCTTCTCCGCAAACCCTCAAACTAATTGGCTACATCAAGCATAGGAAGGTCATCATTCTTGTTGATACTAGCAACACCCATAATTTTATTCGTCGCCACATTTCCCAAGAAACTAATTTCTATATCCGTGCAGTCAATAATTTCCAAATCATGATTTTCAATGGTAGGTCCATGAAATGTGGAGGGCATTGTGAAAATGTGCATCTCTAAATTGGTGACTACCACTTGAAATCTCATATGTTTTCTATTGACATGGGAAATGGTGAGATTGTGTTGGATGCAAACTGGCTAAGGACTTTGGGTCCCATTCTCATGGATTTTAAGGAATTAACCATGCAATTCGACCAGGAGGGCAAAAAATATAAGTTCCAAGGAATCACTGTCGGTTCCCCTGAGATCATTAGTTCCCATCGCATGGAAAAGCTACTAAAAAAATGTCATTCGAGCGTTATTTCCCAATTCCATTCCATACAAGCAACTGAGACACCCTCGGTGTCGCAGGACCTCCAATCCATCCTCTCTAAACATCAAATGCATTTTTACACTCCCTATGGAATCCATCCTTTGTGTGGTTTTCATGATCATTCCATTCCCCTTGTCCCAGGAAGCCTTCCTCCAAATATCTGTCCCTATCGTCACCCCTTTTTCCAAAAAAATAAAATTGAGAAGATGGTTTAAAAACTACTTAACGCATGTGTTATGCGGCCTAGTATGAGCTCCAAGTCTTCTCTTGTGGTCATGGTAATGAATAAATAAGGATCTTGGAGCATGTGTCCTGATTTCCGCACTGTCAAAAAACTCACCATTAAAGACAAATTTCTCATTCTTGTCATTAATGACCTCTTGGATGAATTAAGTGGCACTCAGTTCTTTACTAAACTTGATCTTCGTTTTGGCTACCACCAGATCCATATGAAAGATGAAGACATTCCTAATACTTCCTTTAGAACTCATGAGGGCCACTATGAGTTTTTGGTCATGCCCTTTGGTTTGTGTAATGATCCCTCCACTTTCAAAAGCCTCATGAATCATGTCTCCTATCCTTTTCTCCGTACTTTTGTCTTAGTTTTCTTTGATGATATCATCATCTATAGAAAAACTTGGATAGACCACCTTGCTCATGTGGATTGATTTCTCCATCTACTCTCTTAGCACCAAATTTTCCTGAAACAATCTAAATATACTTTTTTCACCACAAAAGTCGAGTACTTGGGTCATCTTGTTGGAAAGCACGACGTCAAGGTGGATCCTAAAAATATTGAAACTATGAAAGACTGTGATCCAGGTGGATACTGGTGGCCACCCACCTATTCCACTTGGACCCACACCATTGTTTCTTTCAGTTTTTCAATTTCCTTAATTGTAGTACAATTTACTATTTTTAGCAGTTCTTCGAGTCCTAAACTTTCGGAGCTGTTTTGAGGCCCTAAACAATGTTTTTTGGGCATGAATTCTCTGGAAAATATGAGCTTGTTGCGGACTCGATATTCTCTATCAATAGTGTAGTCCTTGGATAGATCTTTATAACGATGTATCATGTCCATCAAACGGAGATAGTATGCCAAAGTTACGACCCCGGGAAATTGATGTACCAATTTACCCCAACGGGGCCCATATTCTAGCGTTTCATCTCCTAGGGTTAGGTTTTTGGATGTTTAGGGTTTTCCATTGTTTCTCAGTAATATATAGGCATTCGAGCCTCATTGTAACAGGCATTTCAAAGGCCAGTAGCTACCACATCTCTTCTCAGAGATAAGCTACCAGTGCCCTAACTAGTTTATTTCCATTCTGTCTGTAAGAATTTTTCAGTCATTTTTTATTAATGAAATGAAGTCTTATTTCCGCTGCATCTCTGCTTTTATGTGTATTTTTGTATTTCATTGTGTTGCTACATAAATCTAGATCAGTGGTATCAGAGAGGTCTACTCATTCTCGATCTTTCTTTGCATGTCCCCAATGAGGTCGAGGTATAAGGAGTTGGGGCTCGATCTAGTTGAACCTTTGCAAGATCAGTCTTGCAAACCCCGATGATCGCCCATGGGGGAAGAAATGAAAGATGAGGGAGCAAGAGATCCTATCAAAAATTTTCTTAAGGAGGCCCTCGAGAAACAAAGGAATGCGATGATGGACAACTTTGCTTAGATTCTTCAACATATTCCCACTAGCGGTGCATCGACATCCAACAACGACTCTGGAGGCACCACTAATTTTAAGGTACAAGTAAACTTTGACATTCCCATATTTGAGGGCCAAATAGATGCAGATGTCGTAGATAGATGGTTGAATCTGTTAGATGGATATTTCTCGGTTCATGAATTTTCCGACCGAGAAAGGATTATTTTCGCACTCCTCAAAGACGCCCCCCATGTCATGGACTGGTGGGAAACCTACTCGAAGAAATAGGGCGAGGGGGAACCCTCTTTGTTCTCAGCCACACCCACTTGGAATTCTTTCTGAGGCACCATCAAGGAACAATATTATCCCATGGGGAGCTATGAGGACAAATACATACAATGGACTACGTTGCAGCAACAAAGGGACCAAGATGTGCATGAAATGATGAATTTGTTTCATACCCTACGCACAAAGTTGGGTATCAAAGATTCAGAGAAACATTTGGTGTTAAAGTACCGCAGTTGTCTGCACAGATACATTTAGGAGGAAATGGATTTCCTAGACATCTCCTCGCTTGGTGTGGTGTACCGATATGCTGCCAAGATTGAGCAGAAGTTCAAACAGGAAAAGAGAGACTTTGGGTCTACAAATCAGAAGCAAGGGAAAGGTACCTCCAAAACGCAGAACAAAGGAACAAGCCATGTCGGGGCAGCTCAGGATAACCCTCCAAATACACAAGCAAATAACAACACCACAAAGCCAAAAAAGGACATGGGGAAGTGGTGTGAGTTCCATAAGAGCTCCACTCACAACACAAGTGAGTGTGGGGCCAAGCAGTCACTAGTAGTTGAGTTGAAGGCTTCTGAATTGGATGCATGCTCTGACTCTGAATCAGAACCCAACAAGGGGAATGATAGGGGGAAGCAGATTATTGATGTGGAGTCCAATGCCACTTTTTCCACCACGAAGATCCAGAAGGAGGAACCAGAAGATCCCGAGGAGGCAGAGCGTCTCTTCCATTCCAATATGTGGGTAAAGGGTTCCCTGTTGCAGTTCATTGTCGACAGCAGGAGCCAGAAGAACCTCATATCGATAGAGTCCATGAAGAAGTTGGGCTTTCTGACCACAACACACCCACAACCATACACCATCAAGTGGTTGCACGAAGGACGGGACCTCTGCGTCAGCCAACAATGTCGCCTTCCCTACAACATCAAGCCCTTCATGGATGAGGTATTATGTGACATTGCTACTCTTGATATTTCTGATGTATTATTAGGCCAACCATACTTGTGGAAGCGACATGCTATGCATGAGTCCAGGCCACGTGCTGTTATTATCACCTTGGTAAATAAGTTGTACATGATACCAGAGATAGCACTGCCTACCACGATCTCTTTGGTTACTGCAAACCAATCCAGTAAGCTCATTTCCAAAACCAGGAAATTTGTTTTACTGATGATCCACCCTCAGGGAAAGAGGAATACTGTGGCCATGACCTCCAGACAGGGCCCTGCTACACGAAAACAACAGATGGATAAGGTCATGGAGGAGTACGAGGACATCTTCACCTCCCTCGTAGAGGCACCTCTACACTTCCAGGTCAAGAACCCCATCGATCTGACCCCAAGTGCATCGCTACCCAATGGACCCATCTATTGATGCTCTGTTCTGGAGAATGAGGAAATCAAGAGGTAGATTCAGGAGCTGTTGCAGAAAGGTCACATCCGACTGAGTTCATCACCTTGTGGGTGCCTGATCATGTTGGTGCAGAAGAAGGATGGGACTTGGAGACTTTGCATTGACTATCGGGCACTGAACAAGATCACTGTTCAGAATAGGTACCCAATCCCACAGATTGATGACCTTATGGACCAACTCAAGGGGGAAAAATATTTCAGCAAGATCGACTTGAAGTCAGGGTATCACTAGGTACCAATCGAACCCTTTGATGTGTGGAAGACTGCCTTCAAATCTAAGGAGGGCCTTTTTGAATGGTTGATCATGCCATTCAGGTTGACGAATTCCCCTGAAACCTTCATGAGGCTAATGGATGACATCCTATGGCCATTCACCAACTCATTTTTAGTGGTGTAATTGGATGACATTCTGATCTTTAGCCAGACTTGGGAAGAGCACCTTCACCACATCTGACAGGTCCTCCAAACACTACGAAAACACAAGTTGTGTGCCAATTTGGAGAAATTCACTTTTGGCATGACCCAGGTTCAGTATCTGGGATACATTATTGATGAGCGGGGGGTGCATGTGGATCCAACAAAGATATAAGTCATTTGGGATTGGCCATCCCCAACCACCCTAATAGAGCTCCATATCTTTTTAGGTCTTGCCAATTTCTACCGTAGGTTTGTGTTGGGATTCCATCATATCACTTGGACCTTGAGTCAAGTCACCAAGGGAGGAGCTAAAGAAAAATTATTTTGGCCCGAATCTCAACAAAAGGCATTTGGGGAGTTGAAGCATCACCTCTACTCTGCATTAGTGCTCACATTACCAGACTTGCAACAACCATTTCATATCGAGTCAAATGCCTCTGACTATGCCATTGGGGCAGTCCTTACTCAACATGGGCATCCAGTGGCATATCACAGTGAGACACTTTCTAACACAGTCCGAAAGTATCCCACTTATGACAAAGAAATGTATTCCATTATGCAGGCTTGTAGGCAATGGAAGAGTTACATTTTGGGAAAGGAAACGGTCATCCACACAGGCCACCAACCCCTACAGTTCATACAGACACAAGGGAATTTGTAGAACGATCGCCATCAAAAGTGGTCCAGATACCTGCAACAGTTTCATTTGAACATTAAGTACAAGAAAGGAAGCACCAATAATGTTGCAAACTGCCTCAGTCGACCACCCATTGTGGCGCTAACCATTGTGCTCAACTCTTGTGGGCACGAGACTTCCGATTGGTTGCTTCTCTACACAAGTGATGTAGAATTCGACACACATACAATACACTCTTGGAGGGTAAGCAAGTTCCCAATTTTCACCTCTAGGATGCCCTGCTTTGTCACCTGGGACACCTTTTTGTTCCTTCAAGCGAGCGTGCCAAGATGATTTGGGACGCGCACTACAATCAGGTCGCTAGACATTTCAAGGTCGAGAAAACCATGGCAATACTACAAAAGTATTTTTATTGGATGAACCTTCGATGGGATGTCAGGAAGTACATCAAGTCCTTCACTGCTTGTGCCATTGCCAAACTGACCATCATGAAGCAAGGCCTCTATACTCCACTTCCTACCCCTAGTCAACCTTGGGAATCCATCTCTATGGATTACATGTCGGGCCTTCCTTCTACTAAGCATGGAAATTACTATGCTTTTGTGGTCGTCGACCGATTCTCGAAGATGTCCATTATGATGGCCTGCAAGAAGAATATCACAACAGAAGCCACTGCTAAAATCTTCTTTGAATGAATGTGGGTACACTTTTGGATCCCACAATCTATCATCTTAGATCGGGACAGCAGGTTCCTCAGTACATTTTTGTCTAGCGTCTGGTCGATGCTAGACACCAAGCTCACCAAGTCCACAACTTTCCATCCACAAACTGATGGCCAGACAAAGGTCGTCAACCGGATGATTGTACACATTCTGCACATGTACAACTCAAATAATCCATGCACATGGGATGATATCCTCCCCTATGTACAACATAGCTACAATCGGGCTCTCCATATATCAACCAACCACAACCCCTTTCAAGTGGGCTTGGGATTCCAGCCACTATGTCCCATTGACGTATCCATGCCATTTGTGGCTACTCAGGCAGATTCAGCCCATGTCTAGTCTAAGGCTGACAAGGCAAACAAATTCATTGAGAACATCTGCCAACAATTTCATGACATCTTGGACAGAGCCAATGCTAAGTACAAGCAACGACATGATCAACATCAGGTGCCAGACAACTTCTAGGTGGGCAACAAAGTGTGGCTACATTTGCAAAAGGAGTGCCTTGTTGGAACCTACCGCAAGATTCGCCTGCTCCGATATGGAACATACACCATCACCAAGGTTGTAGGGGACAATTCCTTTGAGCTCGGTATTCCACCATTCCTTGGTTTGCACCCAGTGTTCAATGTGAACCGCCTTCGACCCTACTTTCCACCTCTACTAGACACATCTGACATGGCAGAACAACTCACACCAACAAAGTTAAACCTAGATTGCATGGAATAAGCCACAAATGATCAAATTATGGACACACGGATCAAAAACACCTGCCAACAGAGGATCCAGCTATATCGAGTTGTCAAAGAAGGCCAACTCCTTCACCAGGGCAAGTGGCTCACCAGGGACCAAGTCCAGCAAAAGTTTCCTCATCTCATGGAGGAACTCAACGCAATGTGGACCATTTCTTCCTAAGGGGGGAGGACTGATCCAAGTGGATATTGGTGGCCGCCTGTCAATTCCACTTATACCCACACCATTGTTTCTTTCAATATTTCAGTTTCCTTAATTGTAGCACAATTTACTATTTTTAGCAGTTCTTCGGGTCCTGAATTTCCGGAGTTGTTTTGAGGCCCTAAACGACGTTTTTTGGGCATGAATGCTCTGATGAATATGAGTCTATTCCAGACTCAATATTCACTATCAGCAGTGTATTCCTCGGATAGATATTTCTAACGATGTATCATGTGCGTCAAACGGAGATAGTATGCCAAAGTTACGACCCCAAGAAATTGATGTACCAATTTACCCCAACGAGGCCCATATTCTGGAATTTCATCTCCTAGGGTTAGGTTTTTGGATGTTTAGGGTTTTCCATTGTTTCTTAGTAATATATATCCTTTCAAACCTCATTGTAACAGATAGTTTATAGGCCAGTAGACGCCACATCTCTTCTCAGAGATAAGCTACCAGAGCCCTAGCTAGTTTATTTCCATTATGTCTGTAAGCATTTTTCAGTCATTTGTTATTAATGAAATGAAGTATTATTTCCACTGCATCTTTGCGTTTATGTGTATTTCTATATTTCATTGTGTTCCTACATAAATCCAGATTAGACTGGCATCACAAAAAGACTCTCAAAAGATTGCGTGGATTTATGGGATTAATAGGTTATTATCGCAAGTTTGTTAAGAATTATGGAAAGATTACGGTCCCTCTCACTGCACTCCTTAAAAAGAATTATTTCACCTAGATTCCATCAGCTACTTAGGATTTTAAAACCTTGAATATGGCCATGTGCACCACTCCAATCTTGACAATTCCTGATTTAACAAAGAAGTTTGTCCTATAATGTGATGCCTCAGGGAAAGGAATTGGCATTGTCCTTATGCAAGAGGGTTGGCCTTTGGCCTTTATCAGCAGACAACTGTCTGAACAAAATTTGGGCAAATCAATCCATGAAAAGGAAATATTGGTTATTCTTCATGTCTTTGATCTTTGGTTCCCTTATCTATTGGGGAAATGCTTACAAATTAAGACATATCATCAAAGCCTCAAGTATTTTCTGGAACAACGCATTTCCTCCCCAAAGAAACAAAAATGGTTGACTAAGATCTTTAAATATGATTATGAGATCATTTACAAGAAAGGAAAAGATAATGTGGTTGCAGATGCACTTTCCCAGAAATATGAAGATGAAGGGTCCCTTTTTTCTCTCTCCTTCATTGTACCAGATTGTCTCCAAGCCATTCGCCAAGAATGGCTACACGATCCCAAAAGTTTACATCCAATACAATAATTACAATTCAATTCTCCAGTTTCTCCAAGTTACTCTTGTCTCCATGATGAGCTTCGATACAAAGGTCATTTTGTATTTAAGTAAACAATCAAAACTTAAATCCACGGTTCTCTCTGAGCTTCATGTTGCACCTACAACTGGGAACTCATGGTTTACCAAAACCTATGACAGGGTCAAACGTTCTTTTTTTCTGGGATGGTATGAAACATGACATTCATAATTTTGTGGGTGAATGTGATGTGTGTCAATGCAACAAGGGTGAAACAGTCAAATCTCTTGGCACACTACAATTGCTTCCGATTTCACCTACTATTTGGAGGGATATCTCTATCGATTTTATTGTGGGCTTACCTAAATTGGGAAATAAATCATTCATCATGGTTTTCATTGATCTCCTTTCCAAGTATGCTCATTTCTACTCTCTTCAACATGCATTTACAACTGTTGATTAAGGTTGGTTGTCATTGATGTCAACCCTTGAAGAAATCCCCGTAGCAAAAAGGTTTGGGTAATGGAACCAAGATTGATTGATGTAAATATGACTCATTATTGTGTTGTCATGGTTGATAAAAAGTAAATATGGATGAACTCCAAAGTGGTCCCCTTATGGTGAAATCCCTCACGGGAAGACGCTTTGCGGAGTAAGAGAACCCATGATTAATTGTGGAATAATGAGATGAAGGAAAATGATTTTTTTAGGTAAAATATCCTATATGGATAGTGCTTGTCCTTCCATTTCTAGTGGTATGTGGAACATCACATAACTCCTCACGGTTAGAGAGTTATGGCCATGAGAAGTTGGAGACCCAAAGTTTGGGTAATGGACCCAAGTTTGTTTGATGGATAACAATATGAGTTATGATATATTTTTAGATAATACTATTCTATATGTATATTACATTTCATTCCATTTCTGGTGGTATGTGGAACGTCACATAACTCCTCACGATTTGAGAGTTATGGCCTTACGAAGTTGGAGGACCCACATATGTAATCTAGAAGCCCCAAAAGGTCAAACTAGTCAAAGTGGTCTAAGATATTTTAGAAGGTAAATAATAAAGTGAAGTAATGAGTGTATTATAATTCAAAGTGAATAAAAAATAAATTATTTCAATAAAAAATTTAATGGATAAATTAGAAGTGGGTTAACCCTAAAATAAGGAAAGTGGGGCCAAGTGACCTAGAAGATGTTTTTAAGGAAGCTACTTGGAGAGTATAAATAAGAGGCAAGGCTCTCACATTTCAATCAAACTTGAGAATTTTGAATACCTATAGGTGTCTGAGGTAACCAAAGGATATCTAAGCTGAAATTATAAGGAAAGTGAAGAAAAGAAGGCTGAAATTCCGGGAAGGACACATTCTTTTGATGGTGCTTTCTAAGGTATGTTATTTACAGGTCATCTCACCATTTTAGCTATAAATTTTTTTATATAATGATTCGGATCGTGAAATTTGTATTCCATTGATAAAACATATCCAAGTATATGTGGTAAAAAACTCCACTTGTGGGTCGTTTCATTTTGGGAGTTACACTTTGTGGAAAATAGGGTTTGTGGCTAGTCCTGAAACTAGTAAAAAACAGGTGTTTTGGGTAAAAACGTCATAAAATCTTCATAACAGATCCAAATTCAGTGAAAACAAATTTTTTGGTTAGGGTACGGTCTTTAGTATTCTTTTTAACAGTTTCATATCATTTCAACAAATATTCTGTGCAGGGTACGGTCTACAAGGTCGCTCTCTAGAATAAGCTAGAATTCAACAAGGTATGCCATTTTTGCTATAACTCCTTTTCTGAGAGGTTCCAGGTAGTGAAACTTGGAGGAATTGAATAAAAAACACTGAAGAACATTGTGTATCAGTTTAAGATATTTATACATTACACGTACAAAGTTATGATTACTTCAAGTTAGGGTTGTTGACTAATCCAAAACTAGGCATGTGAGACTAAGGAAACATTTGATGAACATGCTAGTCTCTTGTTGTTAAAGTTAAGGAATGTTTGCAGGAATGTGATCATATACACCAGGTCCATTACAGAGCTACAAATCAGATTTGAATGATGAAATTGATGAGGTCTTTTGGTTGAGGTACATGTTGTGTACATGGTTGAGACGAGTAGTTGATGAGTTGGCACATACATGAGGTGTATAGTTGATGATGTTGGTACATATTGATGATTCATAGTTGATGAGTAGTTGACACATGATTCGTACATACTTGGTACATGGTTGGATGCACTTGTTTATGGTACAGGTTGAGTACAGGTTATTTGGTACAGGTTGGTGTGTGGTTGATGCACTTGTTTATGGTATAGATTGATTATAGTTTGAGGTATAGGTTGATGCATGGTTCAGATTTATTAGTACATGTTTACAGAGGTATATCTCATAGTTATAGGTTGATAGTGGTTCCATTATTTTACTTCTACTTTAGGGTGGCAAGACAGGGCAAGGACAAGTGGTTGTAGCCACCTTCTGGTTGTAGCTGGAGAACATAGGGGGTTGTAGCCTCCTTCTGGTTGTAGCGAGAGAATTGGGGAGTTGGAGCTTCCTTCAAGTTGTAGCCTGAGAACTATGGTGTTGGAGCCTCCTTCCAGTTGCGGCTGAAAAACAAAGGAAGTTGGTGCTTCCAATGAATGTAATTCTTCAAGACATATAAGAACAAGCATTATGTTTTTTTCTCCCGATTTGGGTTTCCACATAAAACACTGGTGTATTGTGTATGTGTATGATTGTTCATTTGTTCATTGCTTATTTACTCTACAGTTATTGGATGATAATGATTCATTGATATAACACTTGGATTATATGGTTAAAAATGATTAAATTGCTCTATTACTGATTCATCCCCCCTCTCAGTAATCCAACAATTGGTATTAGAGTCGGTTCCTTAAGGAAACAGTTTAACCACTGGAAGTAGATCGCGGATTATTTTGAGAATGGAGTACCAATGTTTAATGGTCAGAATGGTTTTAAGTATGAGATTTGGAGCATAAGGATGAAAGTATTTTTACAAGCATAGGGACATTATATTTGGCTATCAGTTGTTACAGGATATGATAGTTCAAAAAGGGCAAAGACTGCAACCAAGAAGGAATTGAGTAAGAATAACAAAATAGCAATGGATTTCATCTAGGAAGGATTACCTAATCTGGTAAGAGAAAAATTTGGTAAATGTCAATCAGCAAAACAACTTTGGGATAAGTTACATGACATATATTCTTCACCCAACACAGATCAAAAAAATGTCAAAGAAGATGCAGATACAAATCAAGAAGAATTATGTTCACCATGTCAAGAAGATTCAGAAGATGAAGAGCACATAATCACCAGAGGTATGTTTTTTTGTGTTAATTGTGAAAAACATGGACATTTTGAAATAGAATGCCATGAAGGAAATGAGACAGGAAAAATAATTGAAAAGAAAGGCAATTATGAAAAATAATTGATTAGTGCTTTAGATTAACTAAGAGAAGAAAACAATTCACTCAAGAAAGAATTGAAGAAACAAAAGGAAGGTGTTCACATTTTTTAAGAATCCAAATCGGTCATCACGAACTTAAGAACTCATCTAGAAGAAGCTAGAAATATTGAAGAAAATCTTGAATATCAAAAGCAGTGTTTGGAAACCAACATAGCATCACAAAAGGAAGAAGCAGAAATGAGAGAGAATATATTGATAGATCATCTTAAGGAAATAACTAACGATCTAAACCAGCTTGAGAAAGAGTTTGGTCAAGAAGAGAAAGGACTTGAAGAAGAAATAATCACATTAAAAATTCATCTTGAAGAAGAGAAAAGAACAAAAGAAGTCATGAAGTCTCAGATAATGAAGAAAGAAGAAGAGGTTGAGAAGGTTAAAGAAGAAGTTGTTACATTGAGAAGTAAAATCGTCAAGCTCAACACGAATGTTGAAGAGACAAAAACATCCACATCAGTTATAGAGAATGAACATAAGCACTCTAGGTTACTAGAAAAGAAGAATGAAGAAAATAGAAAGAGTTATGCAAAAGTACTCAAAGGAAGGAATCATGGTCAACTTGAATCTAAGAAAATTATTAAAGATACATCTTCAAGGGGACCATCCATGTTCAAGCCACAAAGAAGCTTCAATCATGATCATGATCAATGAAGACAAAAATTCAGAAGGACTACACCACAAAGAAGATCATTCACTCCCAGGTATGCAATTTTTTTTATGGTCATTGTTTTTATTGTACTAACTTTGGACATAAGGTTGCAAATTGCAGGAATTATAAAATAAATGTTCAAGAAAGAAGTGCCTATGTGGCCGAATGTAAGTTTGAGTGTTACAAATGCCATAACTATGGACACATAGTCAATGATTGTAGAAGCATGATTGATACTTCCATGAAAGAGAATACTCATATAAGATATAATAATGTATGGATAAGAAAACAAGAAGAACAGGTACCAAAGATTGCAAGATTGGCAATAAAACAAGATGAGGAAAATTCTACAGAGAAAAAGAAAGATGTCAAATATAGAAAGGTTTGGAAAATAACTGAAATAAAGGAAGGGAAAGTAAATAAGGAACAGGTTCAAGAGATTGTACTTTCAGGCATTGTAGTGAAAGATGAATCCACAGACAGGAAGAAAGAAATTAGATCTTAGAGAGATAATGAGTCTACCCATGAAGATGATGATGAATCTACCAATGAATATGATGATGAATACACATCAGAGCAGGAATTGTTCTGAGCCATCCGGCTTAGAGACTCCCAAGTAATTAGAATATTAGACAGCAGGATTCTATGCGATAGCTGTGACAGAACAAAGAACCATCCTTCGAGCAAATTGCAGAGTTTGAGAAGACAAATTCAAAGCAATCAGTTAGCAGAAGTACAATTTGATAGTATAATGATCAATGGGTTAGCATTATGAATAGTTGCGCAAGTAGAGTCTTGGAAAGTATGGACAGAGATGGATTCGTAAGAACACTTAGCAGGTTTGGATAAATATATGATAGTGGACGAGAGCATGGATTCATATACTGGTTCAGAGAGTGGTGCAAGGACAAAGGAACATTATCTTAATGGATGATAATGACATAGGAAATAGCTCAAACAATGCTAATGGATTACAAATTGACAGATATTTTTTGGAAATAGGCAGTGCATACAACAGTTCACATTCAAAACAGAGTAATGCTCAGAAACAACACTGACAAAACTCCCTACAAGCTATGGAAAGGAAGACCAACAAATGTAAAGCATTTTAGAGTTTTTGGAAGAAAATGCTACATCAAAAGAGAAGATGGAAGAATGGGAAAGTTTGACTCTCGTGTGGACAAAGGAGTACTTGCTTGTTACTCAAGTACAAGGAAAGCATACAAGTGTTACAATATAAGATTGAACAAAATTGTGGAAAGCATCAACGTAACAATTAATGAAACAGATAGAACAAAATCAAAGGAATAAGCAAATGAATCAATGGAATAGCCTTCCGAAGAAGAATCAGAAGATGAAAATGAATTATAAGAGGAAGATGAAGAGAATCCTACAGAAACATAAGAGCAAGTTTGACAAGTGTCTCCAAAGACACCCAGTAAACAAGTACATAAGAATCATCCTTCAGATTAGATTATTAGAAACAATGATGTAGGAGTTGAGACTAGAAAAGGAATATGTTCACCGGAACAAACACACCTAGCACTCTTATCTACAATTGAACAAAACTGTTTTGAAAAATCCATCAAGGATTAATTTTGGAATAAGACCATGGATGAAGAATTGGATCAAATAGAGAGAAATGACACTTGGGAATTGGTTCCAAGACCAAAAAATAAGAATGTGATTGGTACAAAATGGGTTTTTCAGGCATAAATTGAATGAAGATGGACAAGTTACAAGGAACAAATCTAGATTGGTATGTAAAGGATATGCTCAGATTGAAGGAATCGACTTTGAAGAGACATTTTCCCCAGTTGCCAGAATGGAAGCAATCCGTTTGATTTTAGCTTATGCATGCTCCCAAAATGTTAAAGTATATTAGATGGATGTAAAATCATCTTTTCTGAATGGGGAACTTCAAGAATAAGTTTGAATTGAACAACCAGAAGGATTTCAGCTATCAAAGAACATATATTATGTGTGTAAATTAAGGAAGACCTTGTATGGTCTAAAACAAGCTCTTAGAGCATGGTACTCCAGACTGGATAAGTATCTACAATAGGCAGGGTTTAGAAAAGGAAGTGTAGACAACAACCTCTACATCAAGGTAAGTCAAGGTAATAGTTTATTAATTGAAGTTTATGATATTATTTTTGGTAGTGATGATGACAGGTTAAGCCAGAAATTTGCAAAAGGTATGCATAAAGAATTTGAAATGTCGCTACTTGGAGAACTATCCTTCTTTCTGGAACTTCAGATATGTCAAAGAAACTAGTGAATTTTTATTTATCAAACCAATTATATCGAAGAAATTCCAAAGAGGTTCGGAATGGAAGATTGCAAACCAGTTGTCACTCCCATGCAAACCAATTGCAAGTTGAGAAAAGATGATGATTCAAAGTCTATAGATCAAAGGCAATACAGGTCAATGATTAGCAACCTATTGTATGTGACAACATCCAGACTATATGTAATGCAAGCAATTGGACAAGTGGCACGATTTCAAGAAACACCATGTTGATATTGAGAGGGGGGTGAATCAGTATCAAGTACAATTTATAACCTTTTTCAACTTATACTTAAACCATTAAATTATATCCAATAAGAAATGAACAATAGTATAAGAGTCACACCAATACACCACAATACACCATGCACAATATATGAGAAATAATCAATAGTTATTGTTCAAGGGAAGTAATGACTTCCAAAGGTAGCTATAGCTTCCAAATATAAAGGGAGGGATAAACCTCCAAGAGGAAGATAAAATCCTCCAATATCAAGAGATATTTGAACTCTCCATCCTTCCCCCTTCCTTCCGCCAAAGAATATACGAGAGATAATAAAACTTCACATTAAATCATCACCATCAACCAACCATCACATAAAACCTGATAATGCTTCCTGAGACTTCTTCAATTTCTACAATTATTCAATTCTTGGAATACTCTGATCCTGTAGATAATATTATTCAATTTATTCTCTGAAACTTCTCCAAGTTTCACTCCTTGAATCCTCCCCACAAATAAGTTATAGAGAGAATGGTAGACCTTGTTCAATTCTGGTTTATTCAGGAGGCCGAACTTGTACAACATTCCCCATGCTCAATATTTAACATCAGATTCTAAAATGTGCACACAAGAAACTTAATTCCATACTCTTTCCAATACAATTCGTCCCACATCATTTGGATTCTCGATGAAGAAGTTATGATTGTTTTACCCAGAACACATGTTTATTGACTAGCTTCAGGACTGGTCACAAACCCTATCTTCCACAGAGTGTATCTCCATAATTATATCGAATAAAGAGCTAAAATTGTTACCTTAGGTACCTTGATATGTCTTCTCAATACCATAGAAATTTCACCATCTGAATAGTTCTAGAAAAAAAGTTATAGCAAAAATGGTAAGATGACCTGAAAATAACATACCTTGGAACACATCACCAAAAGACTTCATCCTCCCTTGAAATCCAACCTTCTTTACTTATGATTTCCTATGAAATTTGAATTGTGTATAAAATGAATGTATAATGATATTTATTTATACCATTTATGTCACTTCCTTTTAACATTAGGGCCGACCTACCACTTTCTTAATTTGTAATTCTTTTCTTTAATTATCTTCAGGGCCTACATGTACTTCCTTCTTCAATTCACTTTTTCATCTTCAAAAATTAATTTCTCCTCAACCATGAGGATCCACGTGATGTACCACATACCACCAAAAACAACATAATGTATATTATCCATCCATGGGTGTTGTACATACATGTGCATTGTCCTTCATGTCTAAATACCTTCCTCAATCTTGCAGTCCAAAACCCATGAATAGGGTTGACATCAAAGACAACAACCAATATTCCAAAAATTCCCCCCTTTGTAATTGATGTAAACACTCATGCTCCCCCTATCATCATGATCCCAATTTCTTTCCCCCTTTGACATCAATGGAAAAGGTTAGGGATTCTCCCCCTGAGTGTAATGGAAAAAGGTAACTCTCTTCTTTGGGGCTGCTCCCCCTGAACATGTGGCACTCAATAATACTTCATCCTTATTTTTGGTCTTTGTGACTTTTTCTTCCTTGGAATCCTTTTCTGTGGCTTCTATATTCTCTCTCTTCTTCATGTCTAGGATGTATATGTTGTTCGGTCTTCTTGTTGCATTTGCAACTAATCTTCTTAAGTTATTTTCTTTGATTTTACATTTTTGGGAGTCAAACGTAAGAGTGTATCCTTGATCACACATTTTACTAACACTGAGTATATTATGCTTCAAGTCTTCAACCAATAGGACTTTCCTACTTTTACATTTTCACTTCCAATCTTTACAATTCTTTTTCCAAGTATTTTGGTAGATGAGTCATCTCCAAATGCAACATTTCCACCCTTTTTCTTCAAGCTAACAAATTTTCTTTGATCTTCGGTCATATGAAATGAGCACCCACTATCTATGAACCATTCATCTTCTTCTTTGCATTCTTTAGCGAACAATTCTATTCGACAAATTTTATTGTGTGGAATTTATTTCCTTTTCCATGTTGTATTTGGTATGCATACTTTTGGCATATGATTATCTTCCTTCATCTCTCTACAATATCATTCTTTGTGACCAAGATTATTGCACTTATAACATACAATATTTTGATCCATTAATGGGTCAAATGGATTATAATTTATGTTGACAGTTCTACGAACATTTCCATATCTACTATTTTCACCATTCATGTAGCTTGCATAATTATTCCTTTCATTGATTCTACAATTGATTGCCTTGTGTCCAAAATTTACTCAAGTATAAAAATGTCCAAGAAAGAAATTTTGATACCTGGGTGTAAGAGATCTTGTTTGTGGTGTGGTCCATCTAGGTTCACGATATATTCTTCTATAGTTTCCTTCATAATAATTTATTTCATGCTTGATGGGAGAGGATCTTCTTGATCTATCATTCCTTCTGAATTCTAGTCTTCTATCTTGTTGTTCAACTTGTTTTGGAATGTTCGTTTCATCATTTTCAACTTCCTTTTCTTGTTTTGTTGTCTTCAAACTATCATTGTATCCTAGTCATGTCTTATCGTTTGGAGATCTTTGACTGCTAAGGATCTCATCTAATTTTTCAGTTCTTTTTTCAAACTTCTTCAACTTTTCTGTTGTCAATATGAGCTCTCCTTTTGTGTGATCCAATTTTTCTTTCAGTTTCTCATAATCTTCTAATTGTTTCTTCAAGTTATTAATGGTATTTTAAAGCTTGCAATTCTCTTCTTCACAACTACTCAATTCACCTTTTAGTATTATGCTTGTGTTTCTAAGGTTTCTATTTTCAATTTCAACATACTTCAACTTTTCAAGATTCTCATCTTCTTGTTCACTCTCTGCATTGTCTTTCTATCCCCAAAAGAAATCAAGGTTGGTTTCTTCATATGAATCTTCTTCACAAATGATTTCTTCTTCTTTAGAATTCTTGTGATCATCATCCTAGGTTTCTTGGGTTATGAAGAGGAATTCTACTCCATCATTATCTTCTTCATCACTCTCATCTGAGGAGATGTCATTATCCTTGGAGTAGAAGCTCTTTTTATTGTTGAGACTTCTCTTTTTATAGTAGAAGTTTTCAACAATATGTCCTATTCTACCACAGTTAAAGCATTTGAGAGGAGACTTACCTTTGTATCTTCCACTTCCCTTCTAGAACCTTCTTATGAAGTTTTCTATTTCTTAATCAAGGTCATTATCCTTGTATTTTGTCCTCTTTATTTCTTTAAAGGCTACTTCATTGTTTGGCTGGTCACTTTCTGTACCTGTTCTCATTTCATATGCTATAAGAGACCCATGTAATTACTCCATTGTCATTTTGGTCAAGTCCCTAGTTTCTTCAATGGCGGATACCTTAGCATCATACTTCAAGAGAAGTGATCTCAACACTTTTTGTACAATCAAGGATTCATTGATATCTTCACCTAATCCTCTGATAGCATTAACAACTTCATCAACTCTAAGAAAATAGGTTGCAATATCTTTCTTTTCATTCATCTTCAAATTTTCAAATTTTTCTCTATGTCGTTGAAGCTTGACCTGCTTAACTTTTCGATCACCTGCGTAGATGCTCTTGAGTTTGTCCCATACATCCTTAGCTGTGCTACAACCCATCACTTTGCTAGAAATGGTTGGTGCCAATGCTGCTAGAATAACATGTCTGGATTTTGAATTACAACTCATAAGCTTCTTCTCATTTGGATCGGTTGGAGCATTATTTGGGATTACATATCCATTTACAACTAAGTACCAAATGTCTACTCCCAAAGACGTTAGGTAATTTTTCACTCTATCACTCGAGTATGCATAATTTCTTCCAACAAATTTTTGAATCCCATTTGAAATGTGCTCATGGTCATCCATCTCTTCTCAGGATTTTCCTTCCAGTGGTTAAACTGTTCTAAAGGCAACCTACTCTAATACCAATTGTTGATACTGAGAGGGGGGTGAATCAGTATCAAGTACAATTTATAACCATTTTCAACTTATACTTAAACCATTCAATTATATCCAATGAGCAATGAACAATAGTATAAGATTTACACCAATACACCACAATACACCATGCACAATATATGAGAAATAATCAA
>JZKD02S2406387.1:307858-337738 GCA_000966675.3 Picea glauca | reverse complement strand
CACATAACTCCTCACGGTTTGAGAGTTATGGCCTTACGAAGTTGGAGGACCCTCATATGTCATCTAGAAGCCCCAAAAGGTCAAACTAGTCAAAGTGGTTTAAGATATTTTAAAAAGTAAATAATAAAGTGAAGTAATGAATGTATTATAATTAAAAGTGAATACAAAATAAATTGTTTCAATAATAAATTTGATGGAGAAATTAGAAGTGGGTTAACCCTAAAATAAGGAAAGTGGGGCCAAGTGACCTAGAAGATGTTTTTAAGGAAGCTACTTGGAGAGTATAAATAAGAGGCAAGGCTCTCCCATTTCAATCACACTTGATCATATTGAATACCTATAATTGTTTGAGGTAACCAAAGGATATCTAAGCTGAAATTCCAAGGAAAGTGAAGAAAATAAGGTCGAAATGCAAGGAAGGATAAATTCTTTTGATGGTGCTTTCTAAGGTATGTTATTTACAGGTCATCTCACCATTTTCGCTATAATGTTTTTTCTATAATGATTCAGATCATGAAATTTCTATTCCATTTGGAAAACATATCCAAGAATTTGTGGTAAAAAAATCATCTTTTGGGTCGTTGTATTTTGGGATTTACACTCCATGGAAAATAAGGTTTGTGGTTAGTTCTGAAACTAGTCAAAAACAGGTGTTTCTGGTAAACATGTCATAACTTATTCATAACAGATCCAAATTCAGTGAAACCAAATGTTTTGGTTAGGGTACAGTCTGTAGTATTCTTTGCAACTTTTTCAGATCACTTCAAAAAATATTCAGTGCGAGACACTCTCTACAAGGTATCTCTCTAGAATAAGTCAAAATTCAGCAAGGTATGCCATTTTTTCTATAACTCCTTTTTCTGAGACGTTCCAAGTAGTGAAACTTGGAGGAATGACATTAAACACACTGAAGAACATTGTGTATCAGTTTCATATATTTATACATTACATGTACAAAGTTATGATTACTTCAAGTTAGAGTTGTTGACTAATCCAAAACTAGGCATGTGAGACTAAGGAAAAGTTTGATGAAAATGTTAGTCTCTTGTTGTTAAAGTTAAGGAAGGTTTGCAAGAATGTGATCATATACACCAGGTCTATTATAGAGCTACAAATCAGATTTGGATGATGAAATTGATGAGGGATTTTGGTTGAGGTACATGTTGAGTACATGGTTGAGAGAAGTAGTTGATGAGTTGGCACATACATGAGGTGTATAGTTGATGATGTTGGTACATATTGATGAGTAGTTGACACATGAATGGTACATACTTGGTACATGGTTGGATGAAAGTTTTTATGGTACAAGTTGATTACATGTTATTTGGTATAGGGTGGCGCATGGTTGATGCACTTGTTTATGGTACAGATTGATTACAGGTTGAGGTACAGGTTGATGCATGGTTGATGCATGGTTCAAATTTATTGGTACAGGTTTACAACGGTATATCTCACATTGACAGGTTGATAGTGGTTCCATCACTCTACTTCTACTTTAGGGTGGCAGGATGGGGCAAGGACAGGTGGTTGTAGCCACCTTCTGGTTGTAGCTAGATAACATAGGGGGTTGTAGCCTCCTTCTGGTTGTAGCGAGAGAATTGGGGAGTTGGAGCTTCTTTTAGGTTGTAGCTTGAGAAGCTAGGGGGTTGGAGCCTCCTTCCAGTTGTAGCTGGAAAAGAAAGGAAGTTGGTGCTTCCAATGAATGTAATTCTTCAAGACATATAAGAAAAAAAATTAGTGGTTTTCTCCCGATTTGGGTTTCCACATAAAACAATGGTGCATTGTGAATGTGTATTATTGTTCATTTGTTCATTGCTTATTTACTCTGCAGTTATTGTATGATAATTATTCATTCATATAACACTTGGATTATATGGTTAAAAAGGATTAAATTGCTCTATTACTGATTCACCCCCGTCTTAGTAATCCAACAACAACAGCCATTGTGTCTCAAATTTTCTTGGATCAGGTCTTCAAGCTTCATGGCATGGCGTATTCTATTGTTTCTGATCAGAACCCAACTTTCACCAGTAATTTTTGGCATGAAATGTTCAAGATATAAGGCACCCAACTGCATCTCAACACAACTTATCATCCCCATACTGATGGTCAAACTGAAGTTGTCAACAAGTGTTTCGAAACATATTTGAGGTGTTTTGCATCGGAAAATAAAAATCAATGGGCTCAATGGTTACCACTAGTTGAATGGTGGTACAACACTTCATACCATACAACTACCCACATGACTCCTTTTGAACCAGTATATGGAAAACATCCACCGTCAGTTCTCTCATATTTACCAGGTGTCTCGAAGGTTCAGGCAGTTGACCAAATGCTTACAGTTCAAGAGGCTATTCTTCATACCCTCAAAGAGAATTTGGTCATGGCCCATAATCACATGAAGCAACAAGTAGATCAAGGTTTCTCTGAATGTCAATTTACAGAAGGGGATTAAGTGTTTCTTCGACTGCAACCTTACAGGAAAAATTCCCTCAAGGCTGACCATTGTCAGAAACTAGCTCCCAAATTTTATGGTCCTTATACCATTATCAAGCATGTGGGATAGGTAGCCTATTAGTTAGCTTTGCCCAGTCATTCTAAGCTACATCCTATTTTTTTCTTAGAGAAGGTGATTGGAACTAAGTTCCAAACTCAAACCAGCCTTCCCGAGTTGGATGAAGAAGGCTCCATTTGGCTACATCCAGAAGAAACTTTGGACCCCTGTGAGCATCGCCTGTGTCAGTTATCCATCAAGGAAGTGTTATTCCAGTGGAAAAATACAACCCCAATAGATGCCACTTGGGAACCAACTACCATTTTGCAACAATTTCCACATCTCAAGCCTTGAGGACAAGGCTTCTTTTAAGGGGGAGGACATGTTAGGGACCTAACCCCTCACGTAGGTAGAATAATATATTCTGATGTAATAAAGGTCAATATTAATAAGGCATAGCAATAAGGAAGAATAAGTCGAATGTAAGAAGACCTAATAGAAGCTTTCGCTTCTAGAAGGATCTTCCTCTAGATGGTTATTTTGATAGACATATTTAGTATAAATAGGAGTCGAGGGTATGAGAACGATTGTCTTGGATATTATTGTAATAGAGCTCTGATCGACTGGAGGCTTCCCCCTCGAAGAGGCAAGTGAACATTGCTCTCAGTAATCGAAGTGATATTTCTGGTGTTATTCTGTTATAATTTCATTATTATTGTGGTGTTGTTCTGGCTATGTTGTTGTTCATCTGCTATTTCTATCATTTTATGTTTGTTCTACATACTTTTTATATCTAGAATATTACAAAAATTCTTCCCATAACATACCCACTTGCATTTGTCTCCACTTCGAAAGGCTTATAGAAATAATCCAATGCAATAACTACTGATTGATTGATCTTTGATTATATCTCATCAAAATATTTATGTTGATTCTTTCCCCATTATAATCTCTTACCACTGGTTGTTATGACATGGAGCGGTGTAGCTACTATTGAAAGGATGCTATAAACTTTCATTTGTATTGTGTTTCCCCAACAAATATCCTAACTTTAGTGACATTAGTATTAATTTTCCACTTGATGATCACCTTCATATTTGTAGGATATATTTTGTGTTCCCATTCACCAATCACATACCCTAAATACAACAATTATTCTTGAGAAAACTCACATTTATTAATGGTAGCAAAAAATTGATGCTTTTTCAGAGTCTCTAACACCTAAATAAGATGTGATATGTTGTTTTCCTAGGTAGATCTATAAACCAATATGTCATCCAAATACACTATTTCAAATGAATCTAAATAGGGATGCAATATCATTCCTAAGACACATAAATATAGCTAGTGAATTACATAAAACAAAAGGCATGAAAAAACATTCATATAGACCTTTCCTTGTCTTTAAGGTGGTATTCCAAGTATATTCTTATTTAATGAATACTTGGTGGTATCTCAATTTGATATCCAGCTTGGTTAGGTACTTGGCTTACTACAATTGATATAACAAATTATCAATCCTAGATAGAGGGTATCGATTCTAGAGTGTGATCTTGTTCAAATATTTGTATTCAATGCACATTCACCAATTCCCATCCTTCTTGGGTACTATGATGATAGGTGACCCACAGGGTGAGATACTTGGTTGAATAACTCCCCGCTCCAACAACTTCCACAACTATTTCTTCACTTGATTTTATTTGAGAATAGACTCTGTTAGAATACAATAGAATCAATATCAACATGGAATACATTTTATTAATATGATATAGGTATAAATACATGACATTGACCTTTGGAATCATCTTCCAAGAGGTTTGTTGGAATCCTAATGACAATTCCTATTCACTTGCCTTTTCATATTCCTTATCAAGTGAATAATACTATAACACTAATGGATTAGTTTTCCAACATCCCCCTCTTAATTCAAAGGGGTGTATGTGATTCCAAGAAAGGATTTTAAATATGGAAGTGAAAACTACCAATGGATGAATGTGCTCTTTGAATATGGTGGTTTTGGGATGGCCACAAACCAAATGGCCAATAGAAGATAATTCCTTCTACTAAATAATGGTTTAAGTAATACCACAAACTCTAGAACTTGGCTCTAAGTCATTGGTTCCCATAATGTTTCCTAATTTATTTAGAAGATGATATCTTCTACTAATTGGAATGACTCTCAAATGTTGGTTTAAAGATGAACACAAACTATTGTTTAGCAAAAGTTGTAAATGGTGGTTTAAGGAGGACCAAAAACCAAATCATGATGATGGAATATGGTTATGAATTTGTCTCACTTGTTCTTGCTTGATTGATAGGACTTCAAAACATGAATCTTGACTATCAATCACTAATATTATTTTTGAAATATTGTGTAACCGCAAAGAATATTCTTATCCCCTTTTGTGGATTGGTCAAATCCTAAATGTAATATGCAAATTAAGAATTCACCCCCAGGCAAATTAAAGTGGTTCTAACTACCCAGAAAGAGAAGTCGGCCCTGCCAGTGAAGAGACACCTCCTTTCAACGCTTTCCAGTTTGTATAAATAAAGGAAGCTAGCACCTAGTTTTTTCACTCACTCAGCTCACTCATCTAGAGTGCAATTATTGAAGGAAGGTGCAATTACTAGTTTCTGTAAGAAGGAAGAGAGAGAGGTTCATTTCTTGGGAGAGGATATTCTCTAGTGTTTGGTTTATTGTCTTGGAATTGAATTGGCTATGGTTCTTCGATTATTTTTTTGTCTAGCATCATGGTAGTTTGTCTCTTGTAGAGAGTGATTTATTCTAGTATTGTACTTGGTTATTTAATCTATATTAAAGAATTTTCGTTGGGTTTTATTCCCCTTGAGGGTTTCCTAGGATAAATTCTTGTGTACTCTGTGATCTTGTTTATTTCAATAAGATCTTTATTATGTTGTTGATATAACTATAATAGTTACTATTGAACCCGAGATTAATAATAACAACTTAAGCAAGAAACTTAACAACTATCCCCTTGTCAGGTACAAGGTGAGAAGATGAAAATATTTCCACTGCAATATGTGTTAATAATCAAGAATGAATTCTTCGGTATGACTGATATATCATCTTGAGTGTTGATGGCCATTTCTAAGAATTGATCCACCCATAGTGATTCTTTACTCTTTCATATTTCTACTAATTCTATTAGAATACACTAGAATGGAGATCGACGTGGAATACAATTTATTAATATGACACATTTACAAATACATGATCTTGACCGTTGGATTCATCTTCCATGAGGTCTCTTGGAATACCTATGATAATTCATATTCCCTTGACTTTTCGTATTCCTGATCAAGTTAATAATTCCATAAACCTAATAGATTAGGTTTCCAATAGATTGTCTATACAACCCAATATTCGGTAATGGGAAGTTAGGAAAAATTTGTATCTCATTCTCCACTTCCCTCTTAGGTGGAAACCCTTCAGGCTCCTTAACACTCCTATGTATTCCTGCAACAACTCCTCCATTTGTTTCTTCTATTCTTTTCTAGTTCCCTCCAAGGATTCATTTACTCTTATCAATTTCTCCCCTAGTTGAGTCTCTCTTAATAAAATAAATACACACTTCTTACTAGAACCAATCAACTTTTTTTCTTGGATATTAGTTACTAGAGAGATATTATTTGCCTTTGTGTGTGTTTATCATGTAATACTTCCCATCCTTGATGTGGTGCTATTGTTTTTCTCTCTACATGAATATCACATCCCTCATATACATGTAGGGTATTCCAAATACTACACCACAAAAATCAAGGGGTAGTACATCTAACTCCATTTCATCAATAAAATATGCACTTATCACAAACTAGAGCTTACACTTTTTAATGACTTTGATCACTACATCCTTATTCACCCATACCAATGGATATGGGATTAGATGATCACAAAATTCCAACCCAATATTGTTAAATATATCATATTCTATGAGGTTGGCATATGAGCCGAAATCGAATAGAGAATCTACCTTGGTCTCTTTGATATAAATATTAATGTGGAAGAGTTTTATCATTTCCTTCTCTTTCTTGTGATGAAGGTTTCCGAGATTCACCTCCTTTTTCCTTGGAGTGAAAACAATATTATCATCCACATATGATATTATCTCTATGATGAATCCATGTTTTGACCATTTTCTCCTTGATCCAAATCTCTTTTTGAACATGGGAATGATACAATTCATACCACTATTATCCCTTTTTGAAGGTATTATCAGGTTTCTTCTATCAATTTTCTATGGATCAACAGGTATGTGTCATATTCATTTTGATGCTCTTACGATGATTTTATCCTTAATAGAATGAGAAAAATCCATTTGCACTTGTATTTTATTTGAAATAGATCGAAAATGAAATCTAACCCTTGATCTGTTCCTCGATTCGATACTTGATCTAGTCCTTAATTTGGCCCTCGATATGAAAATCAGAGCGCAATAAGTTTGTGGGTTGGTATATCGGCGGGACTTTCCTAGAGAATGTGAAACATGAGTTTCATACCTGTTTGAACCCTCCAGCTATGGGTCTCACTACATTTTGATTCGAATAGTTGCGTTTAGCCTCTATTTTGAGCGCATGCATTTGCTAGAAGATGATGTTTTTTACTAGTTGTTAATGATTTTTTGTTGTAGGAGAGTGTTGACTCTTTAAGTGGTCAACCTATCAGTTATATCTAAACTCTATAAATACTAGAGGTCTCTCAGAACGAGAAAAATAATGATAATATAGCTATTGTACTGAATTTTCCCCTATAACTCAATTCTAATATTAATACAATCTGATGCATTGAGATGGTGTTTGTTTCTTAATCTGGAGTAGTACTACGACTACCTGGGGGAGCCACCAGTGGTCTGTGTTTTTTTTTAACTTGTTGTATAGTCATATTTTTATATATAAATCTCTTGTGCAGGTTTCTTATTTAAGTTGTGTTTCCTTATCTGACTTGCAGGTTATTTGTAATTTTCCATAGCTAGACATATACCTGTGCATTCTCTTATGTATAAATGTCTTATGCAAGTTATTTACTTAGGTTGTGTTTCATTTCCATATACATGCTCCTGATCATATGATTTTTCATACACACATATCTTTCTTTTCTCATTCGCATATGTTGTATTTTACTTTGCAGACTAGTCATCTAGAAAGTGTACATAACATTCATCTATGACTCATTTAGTTTTGATTTAAATTAATCACTCTAGGGCTCCATAGATTATTATCTATGTGTATCTATGTGTTAGTCTTAGTGTGGTAGAACAATTGCTAATTTCAAATCTCTTTCAAATAATGTTTATAGAATATGTTAATTATAAGGATATGTATTTAATCAATTGATATTTCTCTAATGGCGAAGATTTCTTTAGATTGTTTTATCTCTACTTTACACATCTTTGTAGAATTCAGTATTGCATGAATCCCATTTGAATTATCAATAGTTTTAATATGCCATTGTGATACAATTCACCATCGTAGACAGAACCATTATATTTAGATGTCATAATTTTCCATCGTAGATATAAATGATGTTGTCTTCCTTCTTCAACAAGATAGCATGAACTAGATGATGTTGCTTACTTTTAGTCAGTAAGATTAGTGTAATGATATGGTTTATCTTCAGTAGAATAAAAGTAATTGTGAGTTCTTGAAAAGATGATTTAAGAATAGAGTTCACTTAGAAGAGTTTCTTTTAAGGAAGGATAGCTTGTTTCTATTCAAGAATTGCTTACTTAGCGTAATGAGCTTACTATTTATAGTCATAGATTGCTCTGTATATTTAAAATAAAGTTCATTTTCCAAATAGAGTTTGATTTGTTTATAATCTTATTCTAAAAATAGAATTGTAACTTGAATATAGGTCCCTAGGATAAAACATCTTCTTTCCTAGTTAAACCCACTTTCAAAATATCATAAGCAGCTAATCCTCGCCCTACCTTGACTCATACTGTGTCACAACTCTAAGATTACTTACCCTGGTCGATAATTTAATTGAGGGAAATTAAAGTAAATATTTTACCCATCACTCTACCTATTTGTATGAATTCTTTAATAGAAGGTTCTTGTTGGCATCCTTCTTATGATTATTTGTATTCAACTATGGATGTAGCTTCCAATGATTGTCTTCAATTTGACCATCAATATTTCAATGGTTGCATTGGTTAATTGGATTATTTCATTGATGTGAAGTGGCTAGTTTCTTCTTGTCTTTTCCTTTGTACTTATTCTTCCCCTCCTTGGAAGCATCTTGGTGGTATTTATGTTTAGAGCCACTTGGTTGTCCTTTCTTATGGCTTATGTTCTCAATATATTGTGCTTGCACATAGACCTCATCAACGGTCCTCAATTTGAAGTGAATCACTTTCTTTTGAAAATGACTATGTAGACCCCCCAAATACTTCAAGAGTGCATCTGGGTTCTTGGGAGAGATACCCAAAATGATCGTCATCTTTCTATATTTGATGGTGTTCTCTTGCACACTCTACCATTGCCTCTTCTTGAAGTGATGTGAATGGATCCATTGGTTCTCTACATACTCAATAGGGTAGATCTAGGACATGATTATGGTTTTATAATCCTTCGACTTAGTTACTATTGGATCACCCTCTATCCCGAGTGTCTCCATGTGGATTTCCCACTATGTTAGTGCACGACCCTCTAGTTTTAGTTGTGAAAATGATTTATTTTCTCTTCATCTATATTAAGGACACCAAAATAAACTTTTAACTATTGCAACCTATGATTCAACTTAACAGAATTGATCTCACCTTGGTAGGGTTTGATTTCCACTTTGTCTTCCATTTTGAATAGTGTTTTTGAAGTAGTGATGGGACTGGAACTTGATTTATCTTTCTCGGACTCTTTTCTTGAATCGTTTTCTAGGTCTTCACTCTCTCCTAGTTTTCATCATATCCAACATCTGATTTAGATCCACCAACCTTCTGGAAATGTCCAAAATGTTTTTCTGGAGCTGCATGAGGAGGAATATGTTATGAGAGTATCAAAAACTTGCTCCTCCAGCATTGAAAATCTCTTTTCTTCTATATCCCAAGGATTTTTATGAATAGACTCATCTTCCATGACCAAGGTTATATGACTTCCTTTCTAAGCCAATTTCTAGATCCTGCAAATTTCCACAAATTCCCTAAATAAAAATATTCTAATACCAATACAATCTGTAAACTACCATGTATATTCAACTAGAATAGTTCATCACAACATATCTTGTAATATTCTAAAATCTTAGATTATGCAAATTATTTACTTAGATCCTAGATTAATTATTACAATATTAGTGCTCAAATTTATGAAAAAAAAAAACTTGAAATGAAAGAAAAAGAAAATAAAAAACCATCTTCACCATTGAACATAAGATTTATCTTGGGAAACTTGATACGACAGAAAACCTATCCAGAAGGTGAGGCCTATGCTCTACTCTATTTTCTTCAGTTATGAAAATGAAAATGCAAAGAAAGGGGATTCTTTCAAATAACACTCCCAGATGATATTATTAGTTAATATGGAACAAGTAAAATCATAAAATAATGGAATTCCCTCTACTCTTAGCAGCCCAATATTTAACATAGCTTGACAATCAACTAAGGTTAGGGTTTTTGCATCCTCAACCCTCAATTAGTGATAATGTTTTGGACCTTCTAGAATATTATTTAGATTTTACAAATAGATAACCGCACATGTGTGACTAATGGGGGATTACGTGGAATACACTTGTACCATGGTGTTTAATAAGGTAGGTCAACTTATAGGAGGCATAACTTAAACATACGAGCTCTGATTGAGGTTATTTTCACACCATTGTAAAGGTATCAGTGTGTAGAATAATGTTAAGAGGTTGTGAGATATAATTGCAAATATTTGACCCCAAAACACTCTGTATGATATCTCAAAATGGATTTGGAAGGTTCTAGACCCCAACTATCCAAACTGGGACCTACCACTAAAATGGTCCTTGCAAGACAATTCCTCCCATTTTTCCATTGTGAAAGTACCAAGATAGATGAAAAATTATATAATTATCCATTATGGATCATACCTCCCCTTTTAGGCATGAATTTAGATTCCAAATTATTATACTAACTGAGGTAAGGAAATTGTTCCTTCACCTTCTCCTTGGAGTAACATTTTTCCTTTCCTAGAAGTTGTCCTTTCAACCTCATTTGCGAAAGGTCATGCTACTCATGTCTATCATTTATAGACTTCTTCAAAAAACTATATCTTCTACTAACTCTACTTCAAATTTTCATGTTAATTCCTCTATGGTAGGTAGAAACTACACCTTAGTTTCTTGATGCAACATGTAAATCTCATAGAGTTTCATAATATCCACATTCACATCTGATTAATCGTGCATATATGGGGGTAAACATAGTTTGTAGGAATTATCAGTGACCTTATCCAATACTTCAAAAGGACCATACCACAAATCCTTGATATTATTACTAAGACCCTGTCGTCTTTCCTTCTTCAGTTGTAACCAAAATCTATCCTCCACTTTGAAGGATTTCTCAATTCTATGTTGATCATGCTAGGCTTTATACCTTTCACGTGACCTCTTCAACATCCACTATACTTGAAAATGGATCTTCCTAATATTTTCAACAGAATTTGGTGCTTTCAATTCTTCTCCTACAATGTCTTCCCTCACTTCTCCTTCCTTTCCATAGACAACATCCAAGGGTGAAGGTGGAAAATACCCAAGGAAAGTTTCAAAAGGGGACTTACTAGTAGAAGTATGGACTTCTTTGTTATCAGAGTGTTGAATGTAGATCATATTTTCATCCTAGGTTTTCAGATGCTCTTTATTGTAACCCCTCAAAATTTGTACCAAAGTCTCATTGACTACTTTTGTATTCCTATTTTTCTATGGATGGAATGTTATATATATCTTCAAATTCATTTCCATCTTCTCCTAAAGTGTAGTAAAAAAGGAACTAAGAAATTTGGTATCCTTATCTAAGATGTTGTTCCTTGTTATCCAAAAGTGCACCCAAACCTATTAAAAAACATGTTTGTTGCTTCTTTTCCTTTGATGGTCTGTTTAAAAGGCATAAGACTACACATCCTATTTAACCTATCAACTACCAAAAATAGATAGTCATGTCCCTTCCCGATTGTTGGAAAACCACCCACAAAATTCATGGAAATGATTTCCCAAGGTTGATTGGGTATAGTTAAGGGATGTGATAGGCTTTGATTCCTATTACCAATTTTGTTGGTACAACAATTCATGCATCCTCTAGTATACTGAGCTACATATTCTTCCATTCTGGGCCAATACACATATTTTTATAATTTAGCAACCATCTTCCCAACACCAAAATTTCTAACAACCTTGGAGATGCAAGCCTCTCTAATAAGCTACAATATTTCACCTTTAGAAACATAGAAATTGTCTAGATTGCAGAGAGACCCATTCTAGAGATGATAGTCATCCTTACCATCACATTCTTGTACAAAAAATTCATCTTATAGTTGATGAAACACCCTTTTAAATTCCTATTCTTCTATGTATGCCTCTTTGTTATTCGACATCATAGGTATTCCAATAGAGGATGAACACCTTCAATAACCACTCACATAACCATATCAAATATCAACACAACGATATTTTTAAGTGGTAAAACCCCTGTGGGGAACATCCACGGACCCAACCAACATGGCCACTTGGAGGAATTTATTCATGTAAAAACAAAACATTACATATATATTTACAAGAGAGGTTCTCATAATCTATCATTGACAAATGACCCTCCATCCTCTTTAAATAGAGATAATGGACCAATCAACTGTTAATCCATGGATAAATGTAATCATTAAGATCAACAAGAATATGATCTGTCATATCACTCTATGTTGGAAACATATCATGACTTTTGTATTACATAACTACAAATGTATACTAATGCATATTAAAGAGACAAACTAATAAACACACTTTTAATTAATGAAACATTAGACCAAGCTGATATTAACTAACTCCTAAGTGCCTAAATATCCTAACTTCACTCCTTAAGAACAACTTGATATGGGATTGAAGGATTTACAAAGGAGATACAATAGGAGAAGGAAGGAGGAATCAAATCCTATCCCCCTTTAATGACCACTTCTTGAACTCCTAACATAGATTGAATTTTGGAAAGCTTCGCTTCTATAAGAGAATTTGTGAAAATGTCTACAACTTGATATTCTGTAGGGAAAATGAATACTTCAATAACTTGATCATGAATGAGTTTTAGATTGAAGTGCATGTGTAGCTCAATGTGTTTTATGTGTTGATGTTGAGATGAATATTTGGGAATCTTGATGGAACTGTGATTGTCACACTAGAGGGTTTCTGAATGTTGTGGTAAGCCTTAAATAGTGGCACATTACCCCTTAATTGGGGCATATTACATTAGTATTGTTGTTTTATTTATGTCGGATTGGGTCCATTAGTTTTAATTGTACCTCCTAGTCTCCTATATATACCAAGGAGACCTTTTGATTTGGAATCAACTTATATTTGGGAATTCATATGATGTATAAGGAGGTTTCCCCCTCAAAGAGGATTATTATATGAATTTATCTATTTTTCAAGATGTTGAGTACTTATTATGAGGTTTTTATTCTATTTTGATATTTGGTTCCTAACATTTAGTATCAGACCTCAAGGCCTTGGGGTTTTCTTGTTGCATCTGCGACACCTTAAAATTTTCTCTATAACTTTGTTTCTGGGAAATTTTAGAAGGAACACCTTGGGGGATATTTAGTAGATGGATCATAGTAATTGTGGTAAAAATATTATCTTCTAGGGATTTATACATTCAAATATATAGCATGTGGAATATCGGGTTCCTGAATCATCCTGAATTACATCATCACAAATTTTTTACTACAATTTTTTCGTTGTGATGCTTCAGACCATGAAATGTGGAAAATATTCATAGAAACTAGCAAGGTATCCATGTTAAAAAATCCATCTTCTAGTTCATCCTAATTTTCGAGATACACCCTGTGTAAGATAGGGTAGCTAACTAGTTCTATTAACTAGTCTCAAACATGCATTCCAGGTAAAACAATGATATCTTCTTCAGTGAGTATCCAAATTAAGTGTGAGCAATTGCATTGGAAATTGGATAGTCTGTAGTATTTATGGTGCAAGTTTCAGAATAATATATCATATATTGTGCACTTGGAACTCTTTACAAGTACGCTCTTCTGGAAAGGAAAAAAATAAGCAAGGCGTGGGGAAGTCTGCATAACATCCACTTGGAACATCCAATTTTGATAAGACCTATGGAATTGTAGAGAGGAAATATCAGTGAAGTACATAAATAAATTTTAAACCTATAAGGGACAAAATTGTAAAGATGCAACATAATAAAGGTTGGCTAGTAGAATAACCTCCAAATCAGGGTTTAAAAGGTTCATTATGTTTTTTGGAAATTTTCATATATTTTGACTAGAAGATCCAATTGGGGTGATTCAAAAAGTAGAATAAAGTGGGATAAAAGAAGTATCACATAAATTGGAGAGACACTTAGGGATTGTTTTAGGTACAGATGTGTTCCAACATCTCTAAACGTAGGAGATGTCATTACTGGTCAGTACTACAACCTATGGATTGTGTAGTTCTTCCACGTACCTAGAGTATATTAGAAGGCCATTTTAGAATGGTTTCACATTAGAAAAAAACTAATATGGATTTTAGCTCCCACATACCTAGCGTATATCGGGAGACCCCCTAGAATCCCGAGACTTATTGAGTAAACCTCTTGGTCATATTGTTTCTATAGTACATCAAGAACAACACTCGGGGAGATCACTCTCTAGTACCTGGGTAGTCGGATAGTACATCTAAAGTAATGGTCAAGCCTCATTAGTTAGTGACCTAAGATAATGGGCTAAGTATTATTGTTGGACGCTAAATGTATATCAGATGCTATAGCACTTGACACTCCCTTTTTTGTGAGGAAATCTACCTAATCCAATTAGGAATTCCTACCTTGCAGTGATACTTGGCCAACATGCCATCGAAAAAGGTAACTTCTACACCAAATAATCCTTCAGACAAAGCTACTTGGAATCTTGATGAAGGTGAAGAAATTCATAGGGACATTAATGATTTATAAAAGGAAGTAACAAAATATGAACTACAAGGCATGATGGATTCAACTAAAGCTAATATGAAAGCTATAATGGATACTAAGACGGATAGTTTAAAACGAGAGATCATGGAAGGATTCAAAATTGTTCTAATAGAGAGGCTACCTAAAAGTGGCAATGTATCCCATGAAATTCTTGATGAGTACAAAAGGAAGATGAATCAATATTGGAGAAACTCCAACTTTGGGTTGAATACCAACCACTTTCCTAAGATTGATATGAGGAAGTTTGATGGCAAGGATCCAATCACATGGATACTTTAGATGGAGCAGTTCTTTGATCTCCATGATGTGCCACACACACAAAAGGTACAAATTTCTTTTTTATATTTAGAACCCAATCAATTTATGTGGTATCGATGGATTTGTTCTCGCAAATCACTTGTCACTTATACAATTTTAATGGAAGAAATGATAACACAATATGAGGATACAAGGAGCAATACCTTCTTTAGCAAATTGATAAATCTCAAGAAAAAGGGTTTAGTTGAGAACTTCCAAAGATTGAATATAAAGGTAAAAAATATTCCATATGAGCACTTGATTAATGTATTCATAGGAAATTTAAAGGATAACATTCAACATGAGGTTCACCTTTGGGAACCCAAATCATTGGAGAATGCATTCAGGGTGGCGAGAAATGTTGAAAGTAAAAATATGGCTATGGATACTAGAAGGACCACTCTTAACACCTATTGAAAGAATAATGTTTCTTCTACTAAACCACCTCAAACTATAAGGTTGACACCTCAAAAATTAGAGGAAAGAAAATCAAAATTTTTATGCTTTAACTGTGGCAACAAGTATAGTAAGAGACATAAGTGTGGTGAGAATAAATTATTCTACATAGATTGTGAAGAGGAAGAAGAAAAAGAACCATTTGAAGAAGAAGATATTTCTTCTGAAGATTTGACTACCACCATATCATGTAATTCATTGGATATAATTACCACTCCCCAAACCCTCAAGATCGAAGGATATATCAAAAATAAAAAGGTAATAGTCGTAATTGATTCTGGTAGTACTCATAATTTCATTCACTATAAATTATCCAAAACTCTCAATTGATTTATATATCCAGTGCCAGAGTTTCAAGTAATGATTGCAACTGGAGAAAATATGAATTTCTCAGGAAAATGCCATAAAATAAATCTTACTATGGGGGAATATGTAATGAATAGTCCAATGATTTCTATACCCATAGGTTGTGTTGATGTCATACTAGGAGTCCAATGATTACAATAATTGGGAACAATGGCCTCTAATTTTCAAGAAATTTTCATGAAATTTCCATTAGAAGGAAAGGAGATTGACTTAAGAGGTATCACAAGGAAACCCAGTAAGGTTATAAGCTTCAATGGAATGAAAAAATTATTGAAAAAGGGGAATCAAGGTGTAATTGTACAACTATTCTCACTAGATGTTCAAACATCTAAGCCATATATTCCCATATATCTTCAAGGGATCATTAATAAGCATTCCAAAGTATTTGAAGATATTCCCAGAGGTATTCCACCCACTCACTATCATGATCATCATATTCACCTAATTCCTAGGAGTGTTACTGCTAACATCATGCCTTACAGATACCCTTATTCCTAGAAGAGTGAAATTGAGCGTGTTGTTGAATAAATATTAGAGGTTGCCATTATTATACCTAGAATAAGTTCTTAATATGCATCAGTTGTAATGGTACTCAAGAAAGAGGGTGCATGGTGTATGTTTCCATATTATATAGCCCTCAAAAAGATCACCATTAAATATAAGTTTCCCATGTTGGCATTATTGATTATGTGTTGTCATTGAGCTACTCTAGCAAAAAAGAGTCTGAAACAAGTAAGTTCACCAGAAGGTCAGAGCCCCAAATTCCCTAAGTGAATGAAGGCCATCAGATCTGGGAAATACATGGTGAGAATTGGATGAGGATAGGTGAGTCCAATGGTGGTAAACTTCAGCACTGACCACTTTAGTGAAAAGGAGTCTGAAACATGTAAATTTACCCGAAGGCCTGAGCCCTGAAGTCCCAAATTGAATGAGGGATGTTGGATCAAGAATTCAGGTGAAAACTAAATCATCATATATAGAGTAATGATCCAAAAGAGAAAGAAATATGAAACTTCAGGAGATCTATATAAGCAAGACCACATAAGTAAGGAAACGTGGCCCAATAACATGGTGACAAGTGTCAAGGTATATTTGTAACTTTAGGTATACAAAAGTCATGAATCTAGGTGACATGTGGAAGCCACTTAGTCAGTGCCACATCAAGAGTGACATCATAAACCATGTCACTCTGATATTACTAAAGTTGGGGATTATATACAGGCTTCTGTTATCAGTTAATCATCGAAGGATGGAATCATGAAGTAATGTTTATCATTGATCTAACTCGAGAACATTCTCGATCGTTGATCAAACATAATGGAAGAATAGAGCAAGCATGAGGTGTTAACCAACAACAAGCAGTCATCAATACTCTATGACCTATTTGTAGGTAAACACTCTGAAGAGATTGAACTACTTCAAATTTCGAGTTACCTGTAGTCCCAAAGTGTCAGATCCTAGAAACACAATCTTACCATTTGTTGAGGAGAAATATCCACAGTCAAGATCCTAAAGCAAAAAGTAATGTGCATGAATATTAACATGGTAGAGGAAACATGCCTTTGATATGAACCGTTGAATGGTGTAGCTACATGGAAAACATATAAACTATACACACTTTGGAGAAATTTAGTCTAAGAGAATTGGAAGGTTATAAAAGAACAAAACTCCTAAAGTTGTGAAGTACTGGAGGAAATGACAACCGTCCATCTCACGATTGAATCCCAACCATTGGATAAGGATAAGAAAATTGTGAGAAATGATTCTTTTAAAAGAATGATCAAACCATTGATCTAAAATTGTGATCATTGATGAGGATTAAAAACCATGAATTGAAGTTGTTCAAGATGTAACACTCCAAAAGATATCATTTCGGTGATAACAAGAATTTGGTGAAGAGAAGAAAAGTTTTGGAGCACCGGAGCCCGAAAAACACAGTCCCACCACTGGACATATGGGGGATAAAAATAAAAGGGGGAAAAATTTAGAAGCACAACATACATGATTCCAACGAAAATCATATAGTAATATAAGGAGCTTAAAGAGGAATCACAAATGAAGAATAAAACTGAGGTTATGATCCCATGGTCATTTAAACATTGGGTTGAAGGAATCACCTCATACATAATTCATTTTTGTAAACAACTTAAGGTCTGTAGAGTAATTCAATAGAGATTAACACCATAACAATACAGAGAGCCGGTAAAAGCTTGAATATGACCTATTGGTGAAGTAGGGATGCAACAGAAGCATGGTAATGATATAATGAGTCGATCCATATCTGTGATCAATACATGAGGAAAAAAAATGAATCATTGAGAAAGTTACACGATAAATTAATGAATAAAAAGAAAATATTATATATGTTAAAATTAAAAGAAGATGTACAATGTGTCATGCCAAAAAGACACAATATTTGAATCCTATATCTCCTGTAATACTATATAAAAGAGAAATAGTGGTGAATCTAAGGTGTCTTGGTGGATATATATATATATATATATATATATATATATATATATATATATATATATATAATGGATTGAATGAAAGTTCATTCTATCAGGTTGGTCCATGTTTACAAGTCAATTCTTGTTACGAGGGTTAGATTCCTCATTTCTCAATTGGATCTGAGAACTACAAGTTGGGTCTTGTATCAAAGAGTTGGATCTCTCATATTCAGTTGAAGTTGAAGATATCAAAGGATTGGTTTTATTTGTATTCATTCAAGTTAAATAAATAAAATAAATATATCTACTTCATATAGTTTTTGTTACACATGTTTTTGAATAATTAATTAAGCTTCATTTATCTTATTCAGTTCATTCAGTTAATTCAGTTAATCTATGAAAGTGTGAAAATTAGTCAAAAATTCTAGACACCCCCCCCTCTCAGTGTCAATTGTATATTTCAACAATTGGTATATGAGTGGGTGCCTTCAACACATTTTAAAAACTGGAAGGTAGACTATGAAGAAATGGGTGGACAAATGGCTCTCTCCACAAATGAAGCTCCCTTATTTGATGGAACATACTACTATTCATGGAGGGAAGGAATGAAATGGTATCTGAAGTCAAGAGGATATAGTGTTTGGGATTCAATAGTATATAAACCTTGGTACTCAACTACCTCAAAGAAAAAAACCAAATCTGCAAAAGAAGAAAAGAAAAACAATTCAATATCATTAAAGGCAATCCAGAATGGACTGTCAGACCAAGTCAAAGAAAAGATGGGACACTTCACCTCTGCTAAAGTGATATGGATCCAACTAGAGAATTCTTATCAAAATAAAGAAAAAAACAAAGAAATGGAGAATTCCAATGAGTATATAGAACAAAACAAAGAAACAGAGAAATCCAATCAGATTAAAGAACAAAACTCATAAATGGAGAAATGAAATCAAATTAAAGAACAACATACAAATAAAGAGAATTCTGATCAAAATAAATAATAAAATACAGAAGAGGAAAATACCATCAAAGAATTGATGCAAACCCTAGTTATCAGTAGAGAATATTACTGTAAGAAGGAATTGATGAATACCTTAGTATTCACTAAATAAAAACTATTATATTTTAAGAATGATGTTATAACTACATTCGAAGTTATTAGTATGGAACCAAAAAATGGTCTATATATTGAATTTACTAAGGATGTTCTTGACCATCTTGAATACACAATTATGTGCACTTTTGAAGAGTTGGAGAAACTTCAAAATAAAGATATCTTGCTACAACAACATTTAGATCAATCTAACCATGAAGAGCATGAACAAAAGATTCAACGAGAAGACAAAGAAGAACAAATCAAAAGATTGAAGACCAAAGTTGCTAATCTAATAGAAGAAATGGAAGAATTAAAGACACATGACAATAAAAGAAAATAAGTACTAGAAGAGACAAAATAAATGGACATCTCTCTAATTACTCAACTTGAAGAAACAAAGAAAAATGAAGAAGCAAAAAAGATCCAATTAACTAAAAAATAAGAATCGTGTCACGGGTTGGAATTGGAAGCCATCAACCTCAAAAGGATTCAGCTAGAAAAAAAGGAAGAAATCAAAATATTGAAGAATAAAGTTGTTGATCTAACAAAATATATAGAAGAGTTAAAGACACATGAAACAACTAACAACTGCACAGAAGTCTTGAATGATACAGAAGAAATAGTCATCAATCTAAAGACTCAACATGAAGGAGAAAGGAAAAAGAAGAATCCTTGAAGATTCAATTGACTAAAACGAAAGAACCATGTCACATGTTGGAAATCGAAGTTATCAACCTCAAAAAGAAGAATGAAAAGACAAAAGAAACTGTCAAATTCTAGAACAACCCATGTATCCTAGATAGGATCTAGAAAAGTCAAAGATCAGTTGATGACAAAATGAGTCTTGGATACAATAAGAAAGAAGAAGGTGGAAAATGGAGCACCATTCAAAAACATGATAAAAGATCATACTCCTCAAAAGAAAAAGGTAGAGTCACAAACCTAAAACAAACCATGAACTTTGTCAAGGAAGGAAGCTATAAAAGTAAAAAACAAGAAACATATCAAAAGATAAACATATCATGTCACAATAGACTCAAGTATGGAAACACCTTCAATGGTTATTGCTTTTCTTGTAATAATTTTGGTCACAAAGCATTGGAATGCAAGAGTCTTGAAAAGAAAAATTTAGGAAGGTCCAATAACTTAATGAGATGTTGGAGGTGCAATTATTTTTGCCACAAAACAAAATTTTGTCATACAATGAGATGTTACAACTTTGATAGGTTTGGTCACAAATCCAAAAACTACAGAAAACCAATAATTCAATCCATGAGAAATAATTCATACAAGTCAGAAAGAAAATATAATGAAGGTTGGAAAAAAAGAAGAAATGACAAGTCTCCAAGAACAAATATAAAAAAGAAAGATCCTAGAAATAAAATATCTCATGAAAAGGTATGGAGAAGAAAATTTGAAATAGAAAGTAAGAAAAATGATTTGGCACCTGAAAATTTAGATATTTCAATATGATATGAATCAAACTCAGGAAAGGAGAGTTCCTGAAGAAGAATATGACACAATAACAAATCCTGACGATATAATGCAGATCAAGAGTACATTAACCAATCAAAGAAAAATGCAAACATAAAATACAAAAGAATAAAATGAAGAAGTTTCACTTACACATAACAATGATGATAATGATGAATCTTCAATAGGATATCAACCAAAAGAATTGAGAAATGAAAATATTGGAAGTTTTCCAATGTTATTTTCATGAACTACTATATTTCCCCTCAATGAAAATTATGGATAAAAGGAAGGGAAAACATGATTAATAATATGGAGTGCATTAGCCTGGTTAGAAGAGAATTATAGCCTAAGTATCATAACAAACTAAAGCATGTTTTAAGTATTTGAGACAACAATACAAACAACAGATGAAAGGACCAATTCAATCTTATTTCTAAGGGACAAAAGTTGAAGTTGGTTTCTACAGAGTTGAAGGACTGTGAATAAGATATTAAATTGGTTGAAAAATGGAAATTAAATTAATTGGTATCGATCAATGGTATTCATGTGAAATATCAAAATATCAAGAAGAATAAAGAAACATATCAAGAATATAAGTAAGATTCATACCCTTGTCCTTGAGGATGAAGGAAAATATAGTAAAACCCTACAAAATGATAAAATCTCATGGGGGAGTATTTAATTTGGTCATCAAATGAGGAAGTCATTGGAATAGGATTAAAATACTTGATCACTACAAAAAAAATAGTATCAATAAGACTACATATTTGAACACAAAATGCCAAGAGATTGAGATAACAACTTACACATTCATAGGGGGAGGAAAATAATAAAAATTCAACTCTTTTTCATTGATGTAAAAGGGGGAGAAAAACAATAAAACAAATTTGCTATCAATATTTGGTATCAGTAATAGGGCAATTCTCCAACCTGAAAATTAGATCAGTGATAGGTGGAGAAAAAGTATGTGTTTTACATATATGTTTCCCTCAATGCCAAAGGGGGAGATTGTTGGAATTATTTATTATGTCTTGTCATTGATGGAAATGTGAGTCAAACATGTACAATAATTAGAGGAAAAGAAAGATCACCTTGGGGCATAAGAAATTTGTAATCATTGTTGATCACAGTAGGATAAACAACGATCCTATGTTCCTAAAGCTCAGGAGAGATAGTCGGGAGATTCTACAAAGAATACAAACACATAATTAGATCATGCAATATTAAGTTCTTTGTAAATGATGAAGGAAAGATCAGAAGGGAGAATGCATTGCAAAAGTGATATTTGCATTGCAATCCCCACAGTAAATATACAAAATAATCAAGGAAGAATCATGTTCGTTGATATATTTCTCGGGAAAATATTGGATAGTTAGATCACAGAGAATCTAGAGCCTACACAGAAGAATCCCTTGTGAAGGATCATGGAAATATAATAGTCCATTCAAATTTTGAGAGTAATAGGAACCATCATATCAGTTAGAACCATTGATCAAAGCCAAGTTGAAGGATAGTGCAAGTTTTGGACATCATAACTTTTCCACTTCGACCAAAATTGAACATAAGGTAGAGGCACGAACTCATGTAGTCACAAAGTCATGAAATCCCACCAATCATTAAATCAAGGAAGGAATTCGAATGGATTATCGATCATCCTATAGATTTTAATGGAAGGACAGGGCAAGCCACATTATCTCAGATTCTTGGATTAAACGAACTCATGTAGACCATTGATGTAAGATCTCCTCAGGAGAAATATGATCCATTGGATTAGGTGGTCAAATATGGCATTGGCCTACTCTGACGAAAAGGAGTCTGAAACAAGTAAGTTCACCCAAAGGTCGGAGCCCCGAATTCTCAAAGTGAATGAGGGCCATCATATCTGGGAAATACATGGTGACCATTAGATGAGGATGGGTGGGTCCAATGGTGGTCAACTTCGACACTGACCACTTCGACAAAAAGGACTCTGAAACATGTAAATTTACCTAAAGTTCGGAGCCTTGAAGTCCAAAAGTGAATGAGAGATTTTGGATCAAGAATTCAGGTGAAAACTAGATCGTCTAATATAGAGTAATGATCCAAAGGAGAAATACATATGAAAAAACATATCCATGTCAACAAGACCACATCAATAAGGACACATGGACCAATCATATGGTGAAAAGTGTCAAGGTATAGTTGGCACTTTATGTATATGAAAGTCACAAATCTAGGTGACACATGGAAGCCACTCAGTCAGTGCCACGTCAAGAGTGACATCATAAACCATGTCACTCTAGGATTACTAGCTTTTGGGATATCCAAGCCTCTTTTATGATCTAATCATGGAAGGTCAAAATCATGAAGTAATGTTAATCGTTGATCTAACTCATGAGAATTCGGGAATGTTGATCAAACATAGTGGAATAATAGAGTAAGCAAGAGGTGTTAACCAAAAATAAACAGTCATCAGTACTTCATGAGCTATTCGGTAGGTAAATACTCTGGAGGGATTGAACTACTTCAGAGTTTGAGTTACCCAGAGTCTTGGAGTCTCGGATTGTCGAAGCCCCGAAATAATATATGAACATTTATCGATGAGGAAGATACATGGTAAATATCCTAAAGAAAAAAGTAACATGCATGAAGATTAACTCGGTAGAGGCAACACGCTTTTGATCTGAACCGTTTAATGGTGTAGCTACATAGAAAACATCTAAACTATACACACTTAAGAGAAATTTAGTCTGTGATAATTGGAAGGTTATAAAAGAAAAAAACTCACGAAGTTGTGGAGTACCAGAGGAAACGAAAACCATCCATATCATGATTGAATCCCATCCATTGGATAAGGATAAGAAAATTGTGAGAAATGAGTCCTTTAGAATAATGATCAAACCATTGATCTGAAGTAGTGATCAATGATGAGTATTAAAAACCGTGAATTGAATTTTCTCGAGATGTAACACTCTGGAAGATATCGCTTCAACGATAACAAGAATTTGGTGAAGAGAAGAAAAGTTTCAAAGCGCCAAAGCCCGGAAAACACCGTCCCAACACTGGACATATGGGGGGGGGGAAATGAAAGGGGAAATAATTTCGATGCAGGAAAGATGTATTTCCAGTGACAATCATATAGTAAGATAAGGAGCTTAAAGATGTTGAAAAGTCAACAAGAAACGTGTGTCTAATTTATTTTTCCCGTAAATAAATTGGACAATAATTATTAATCTATTATCTCATAATTACTTGAAAATAGTTAACTGAAATGGAAAATCAGTTGAATTAGTTGTAACTAAGTGACTTGAAGTTGTAACAAAGTTATAAGTGTAGTTTTGTGAGTTGTGAAGTAGTTTAACTCAGTTAAGTGAGTTAAGATCAGTTGTACTAGTTGTAATTGAACTTACACTAGTGACAATTCAATGAATTAATTATTAATTAATTCACAATCAATGAACTCAAATGAAACTGAATATTTACCACTGTTAACTACATGCATGTCAGATCCAGTGGAGACCCAGTTAAGATAACAGGTGAAAGGGACAATTTGTCTATCAGTTGTGATTTGAGTGAAGTGCACTCATGAAATCACACACACAGTGGATATGCCCATGAGATTTTCACAACCTAGGCAAGAGGAATTTGAATTCATTTGTAGGGTTTTCATTGTAAGGATTGTGTAGAGGAGGCAGGTTGTTTAAAGGCAGAGAATTGACACATGTATTTGCTGATTTTTATATGACGGTGTGAGATGATTGTTATTGTACTGAGAGATTTTGGATTAGATTTTTTGTATGATATGGTTTCATGATCCATGATATAAACATAATATATGATAGTGGTTTTTAGCTTTTTTCTTTCCCAATAAAACATTTGTGTTCTGTGCGATTGATTTTTCTTTCCCAATAAAACATTTGTGTTCTGTGCGATTGATTTTTCTTCTTGATATTGCAATTGGTAATCATGTTTTAAATTCTATAAGAATATTTGTAGAAGTAATTATGCATTTAATATTGGAATATAATTGTTAGATCAGGAGGATTCTGGAAATACATAATTTGTATTGAAATTTCTACATGGTATCAAAGCACAGAAGAATGCATAAGCTGCGTTTCTGACTGGATAGAATTCGAATTTGCAGAAAGACTGTCTTGGTGCTACAGATGATTCAATATCGAAATGGATTTCAATGGTTTGAGGTTATAGTATGCACTTGAGGGAAGCTCGAACTATATTTCTTGGAAGGACAGGATGGAGGTAGTACTCAAAGACAATGGCTTGAAGGAATTCATTGACAAAGATGTTCCTAAGCCAGATGTTGTAGATGTTACAAATCTTGATGCATGGAAAAAGAATGTGGCAAAGGAGAGGAGGATCTTGTTGGAGGGAGTATGATACCACATTGTATCAAGCCTCCATGGGAAAGTCACACCATATGCAATGTGGAAGACTTTGACAGATCTATTCCAAAAGATTAACGACCATAGGAAATTGGCACTAAAATATAAACTCAGAAAGATCAAGATGGAGAAGGGTGAATCCATTCAAAAATATCTCATGATGATTATCCAATGTCGGGATGAGCTGGGGAGTGTGGGAATAACAGTCATTGATGATGATTTTGTGAGCTTGGCTCTCCTAGGACTTCCCAAGAGTTGGAACAATTATAAATACTCTATCAATGGAGGGGAAAAATTGCCAGATTGGGAACGACTATGGTCGGATTTGGTGCAGGAGGAGTTCAGGTGGAACACCGGAGATGGATCTTCATGAAAGCATGATGATGAAGAGGATTTTGATTTGGTTTCCAAGGAAAGGAAAGGGAATGGAAATCAATTCCATTCAAAATCCAAGTCTAAAGGTAAGAAGATGGATTTTTCCAAAGTGAAGTGTTTTCACTGTCACGAACATGGGCATCTCGCTACTAACTGTCCGTAGAAGAAGAAGAATAAGAAGGTTGTTGGAGCTCCAAATAGTGAGGCCCTTGACTCGCAATTTGAACTTGACTTCTCCTTGATCACATGCATGGATTGAATTTCATTGGTATCGATGTGGTATTTGGATAGTGGCGCTTCCTTCCACATGACTGGAGATAAGGAGTTTTTCAGTGACTTGAAGGAGAGAGATATCAAAATGCATATAGAGATGGCGACGACGGATGATACAGTGTGATTGACATTCATACCATTTCCTTTCAGAGGGAGTTAGGTAAACCATTTCAATTGAAAAATGTTATGCATGTTCCAGGTATAAAGAAAAGCCTAGTATTAGTCGCAATGTTTGAGGAGAGAGGCTATGATGTTGTTTTTAGTAGTGCAAAAGATTTTCTGTGACATAAAACAATGGTTCAAGTCAAGAGGATAGGGATTCAAGTTAAGAATCTCTACATCCTAGAGGTAGATGGCTACACTACCATGATGGGAAAGGAGGCATAAGTGGTGAGCTAGGATGAGGTTGAATTATGGCACAGGCGATTGGGCCATGTTCATCATGGATCCTTGAAAATCATGCAACAAATATATATTGGAATTCCAATGGGAACACCTGCTCAGTTAGATCAGTGCAAGGGTTGTACCATGGGGAAGTATGTAAAGTACACCTTTCATGAAAAGGAGAACCATGCTTCAATGATCCTGGAGAGAGTTCACATAGACGTGTGTGGACCATTCTCAGTTGCTTCAACAAGAAAACATAAGTATTATGTTATTTTTGTTGATGATTTTTCTCGTAAATGATGGATCTTCTTCATGCAGAAGAAGGATCAAACATTCTCAAATTTTTGTGAGTTTAAAGCATTGGTGGAGAAAGAGTCAGGGAACCAAGTGAAATATCTAAGGAGAGATAATGGTGGATAGTACATATCTAACAAATTCAAAGACTTCTGTAGAAAAGAAGGAATTCGAAAAGAACTCATAGTTCCTCATAACCCACAACAAAATGGGGTCGTGGAGAGGAAGAACAAAACGATCGTGGGTGCAACACGAGCTATGTTGCATGATCAGGGCCTACAAATGCATTTGTGGGTGGAAGAATACAACAATGCAGTTTATGTGCAAAACCATTGTCCTCATAGAGTACTTGGAATCAGTACACCTGAAGAAGCTTTCACTACTAGAAAACCTGATGTTTCTCATTTTAATATTTTTGGATCATTTTTTTATTTGCACGTGACCAAGGATGCCAGAAAGAAGCTGGAACCGACTAATGAAGTTGGTATATTTGTGGGGTACACAAAAACACCCATAATTATCGTGTGTATTTTCCTAACAGTAAGATGACTGTTATGTAACGACATATAAAATTCGACGAGGGGAAATCCATGCGGTTGTTGCTTGAGAGGGATCTAGCATGCAGAGGAGGAATTGTTGTTTCCCAAATATTAGTCTCAAGATGTGGATCAGCCACATGAGGAGGTTCATGGAGTGGAGGAAGTCACTCAAGCAGATCCATCCATCAGAAATGGCAGAAATTGCACCATGGAAGATGATAGATTGAGACTAGATGCTGCACAGAATGTAGGAGCCCCTACTTCACAACGCAGATATAGATAGTCTCCTAATCTATTTATTGGATACATGGATGTCATGAGAAAATGTATTTTGACTGAACCATATTCCTTTCAGGAAGCAGTGCAGTATCCCACTTGGGTTGATGTAATGGTGGAGGAGCATGACTCCATTGTCAAAAACAGTTCATGGGAAATTGTCCCAAGACTGGTTGACAAATCAATGCTAGTTTCAAGATGGATGTACAAGGGTAAGCTTTTAATCATTTTTATTTATGTTGATGATTTAATACTGACTGGTGATGAGTAGCTGATACACTCATGCAAGGAGGACATTGCAAAGGAGTTTGAGATGAAGGATATGGGCCTCCTTCATTATTTCCTTGGATTGGAAATATGGCATTGAGATGGTGAAGTTTTTGTGTCTCAAGGAAAGTATGCAAGGGAGATAATGGGTAAGTTTCACATGGAGGGATGAAAACCCATGGATGCTCCTCTTCCAAGAAACTAGGGGAAAGAGGATGCTATTGTCTATCGACAATTAGTGGTTTCGCTAATGTATCTAGTGAACATGAGACCAAACATTTGCTATGCAATTAACCAGCTAAGTCAAGCGATGGTTAAGCCTACCAATCTCTTTTGGAAGGTGGGTAAGCATGTCCTGAGATACCTGAGGGGAACATCTAAGTATGTCTTATGGTATAGATAGATGGATGAGGTGAAGTTGCATGGCTTCACGGAAGCAGATTGGGTGGGCAGACCAAAGGAAAGAAAGAGCACATCAGGGGGGATCTTTAGTATCAGATCTACAATTGTTTCTTGGTACCGCGGGAAGCAGAGATCCATCGCACTCAGTTTAGCAGAAGCGAAATACATGGAAGCAAGTCAGGCTGCATGTGAGGCTATCTGGATGAGGAAGATATTGGTTGGTTTTTTTGGTTCTCATTTAGATCCAATAGTGATTCATTGTGATAATCAGAGTTGCATTAAACTCTTGATTAATCTTTTGTTTCATGATAGATCTAAGAATATAGATATCTGATATCATCATCTCAGAGATTGTGTGCAGTGGAATATCATGTTGCTTCAGTACATTCCTAAGAAAGATCAGGATGTAGACATTCTGATGAAGGTGCTCACCAAGAGAAAATTTGAATACCATAAAGACATGATTGGGGTGAAGGATAATCCCTTTCTTGTTGAGAGGGAGTGATGAAAAGTCAACAAGAAACGTGTGTCTAATTTATTTTTCCCTTAAATAAATTGGACAATAAATATTAATCTATTATCTCATAATTGCTTGAAAATAGTTAAATGAAATGGAAAATCAGTTAGCTATAGGAAATTCGAGTTCAAAGGTTGACTAGTGGGACATGGAAGTCGAATTAGTTTTTACTAAGTGAATTGAAGTTGTAACAGAGTTATAAGTGTATTTATGTGAGTTGTGAAGTAGTTTATCTCAGTTAAGTGAGTTAAGATCAGTTGTACTAGTTGTAACTGAACTTACACTAGTGAGAGTTCAGTGAATTTATTATTAATTAATTCACAATCAATGAACTCTCATGCAATTGAATCTTTACTATTGTTAACTACATGCATGTCAGATCCAGTGGAGACCCAGTTGAGATAACAGGTGAAAGGGACAATTTGGATATCAGTTGTGATTTGAGTGAAGTGCACTCATGCAATCACACACACAATGGATGTGCCCATGAGAAATGGACAACCTAGGCAAGAGTAATTCAAATTCATTTGCAAGGTTTTGATTGGAGGGATTGCACAGAGGAGGTAGTATGTCGAAAGGCAGAGAATTGGCACATGTATTTGTTGATTTTTGTATGACAATGTGAGATGATTATTATTGAATTGAGAGATCTTGGATTAGAGTTTTTGTATGATACTGTTTCATGATCCATGATATAAACATAATATATGATAGTGGGGTTTTTATCTTTATGCTTTCCCAGTAAAACATCTTTGTTCTGTGTGGTTGATTTTTCTTCTTGATATTGCAATTGGCGACTGTGTTTTGAATTCCACAAGAATATTTGTAGAATCAATTATGTATTTAATAGTGGCATATAATTGTTAAATAGGGAGAATCCAGGCAATACATAATTTGTATTGAAATTTCTACAAAAGAGGAAGAACATATGAGGAATAAACTCGAGGTTATGAGGCCATGGTCATTTAAATATTGGGTTGAAGGAAACACCTCATACAAAATTCATTTATGTAAAGAACTTAAGGTTTGTAGAGTAATTCAACATAGATTAACACCATAACAATACAGAGAGTTGGTAAAAGTTCAAATATGACCTGTTGGCAAACTGGGGATGAAGAAAAAGCATTGGAACTATATAATGAGTCGATCCATATCTGTGATCAACTCATGAGGACAAAACTTGAATCATTGATAAAGTTACACGATAAATTAATGAATAAAAGAAAAAGATTATTTATGTTAAAATTAAATGAAGAGGTGCAATGGTTCATGTAAAAAAGATACAATGGTTGAATCATATACCTATTGAAATACTATATAAACCAAAAGTGGTGGTGAAACAAAGGTGTCTTGGTGGATATATATATATATA
>JZKD02S2406387.1:269249-303444 GCA_000966675.3 Picea glauca | reverse complement strand
ACATTACTAATCTAAATTACAACTAATGGCCTAAAGCTGACATAAATAAAATAACATTACTAATCTAATATGCCCCAATTAAGTGGTAATGAGCCAATATTAGGGCTTAACATGGACCTCCCATTTATGTGAGATAGCAAGGGTAAGAACAAGGTGGATGGAATGTTTTCCTATGGGGGAAAAGGTTTCATTATAGTCAATGTCTTCAACTTGAGACAATAATTTTGCAACTAAATGAGCCTTATGTCTTTCAAAACTTCCATCTGATGCATACTTAGTTTTGTAGACCCATTTACATTTGAAAAGTTTTCTTCCTTTTGGAAGAGATAAAATATCCCAAGTATCATTCTCCATTAAAGAGAGATACTCTTTTTTCATTGTTGTATCCCAATATGGATGAAATGAAGCTTTTTCAAATGTTTTTGGATCACGAGTCTCTGAAAATTGATCCAAAAGAGAAGAGGATTTCTAAAACTATGAATGTGTTCAATGTTGATATGAAGGATCACCTTCAATATCACCAACTTATTCTTGAATTAAACAGACCCATCTAGGAAGTGGTGGTGTTGGTGCAGGTTCATATTAAATGGACTCATTTGGAGGAAGGTGAGTAGGAGGAGGTGGATTTTTATCCTCATTGTCATCATCTAAAGAAGAAGAAACCAAAATTGGAACATAATATGACACAAACGACGAAAATGGCTTGCAGGTTGAATAAGGAACAAACACCAAATTAGGCTCACAAGCCAAGATATTTTCATCAAGTGTGACATATTTTCTAATAATAATTTCATTGGAATAAGGTTTAAGACGTATGCAACCTTTGACATCTTCAAAATATCCAACAAAAATACACTTCTCACTTTTAGGTTGTAAATATTTCCTTTTCTCATCAGGAATGTGATCCCATGCTACATTTCCAAATACATGGAAGTGACTTACATTTGGCTTAATTTTGTTCCATGCTTCTTTCAGTGTTATATTTTTAAGAGCCTTTGTGGGAGTGTTATTTACTATGTAATTTTCATAGTTAATGGCTTCATCCAAATAATTTATATTTAATCCCTTAGATTAGACTAGACAATTAACCATTCCTTTTAATGTGCGATTCTTTCTCTTAGAAACACCATTTTTTTGTGGTGTATATGGAACAATGTGTTTCATTTGGATGCCCTACATAGTGAAGTAACTTGTAAAATTGTTGTTCACATATTCACCTCCATTATCTACTATTAACCTTTGAAGTTAATGAACATATTGTTTTTCTACAAGGGCCTTGTAAGCCAAAAACTTTTCAAACAATTTTCTCTTAAGTTTTAATAAGTAAACCCAAGTGCGTTTGAAAAAAGTTATCAATGAAAGTTAAGAAATACTTGCACCTAGAAAATGAAGGAGAATAAAGTGAACCACACATTTCACTGTGAACAAGCTACAAAGGGGCATGCTTGTCAAAATTGTCTCGATGATGTTTTCCAAGAACAAAACTGACACAAACACCATCTCTACAAGAAACAAGAGGAAGACTAGTCAACATTTTTTGATTAAATAATTGTTGCGATGAGTGATAGTTTAGATGAACAAACCACTCATGACAAAGTTTTCTCAAGTCATCGCTATGAGAAACAAAAACTAATGGAAAATATGATGACCCAAATTTTCCAAACTTGTAGAACCTGGTAATATCATTAGTAATTCTAGTTTCCAGAACATGATTATGATATTTTGTATCCTTGATTACAACTTGGTAAAGTGAAAACTCTATCAATTTACCTTCACCTGAATGATTGATTTGATACACTAATAGAAGGTTGCAGAAAAGACTTGGAACACATAATACATCATTGAAACAATTATTATCTACCTGAACTGTTCTAGACCCTACAACTCTAAGAGATCTATAATCACCAACAAATATTTTCTTGGTGTTACATTCATTAAGAGAAAAAAATATGGATTTATCTTTATCCATATGATAAGATGCTACAAAATTAATAATCCACTCATCATAAGAATAAGTATAAGTTACATTGAAGGAGAAACCAAAAGAATAAAATGCATGTTGATGAGAAGAAGAGTTAGAAGAAGAAGAAGAATCAATATTGATTTTGTGACTATTCATCGCTAATTCTAAATCTTCCATCTTCTTAAAACATTTGGACTCCACACGACCATATTTCCCATAAAATTTGCAATGTCGGCCAGTCTTCTTATTTTTGGATTTTTCTCCTTTGTAACCATTAGGAGAAGAAGCTGGCAGAGAGATTTTGAGACCCTTGGTTTGATTTTTGTTGTGGAGAGGATGTTTCTTCTTTGGATTCTTGGATTAATGTTTCTTCTGGGCCACTAAGGATTTATTGGATGTATCTACACTTATAATTAGTCCAAGTTGCACAATTTTATCTTTCTCTTGAATTAGCAAATCACAAAAGGACTCAAGAGAGGGTTATTTATAACCACTACCTAGAGATTCTCTAGTGGTATAAAAGGTAGATACAAAAACAAAATATGCACTACCAAATTTAGAAAGAGTAACATATATGCATCGATCTTCCTTGAGATCTAGTTGGAATGCTACACACAAAAGTATAAGTGTTTTGAACTTAGACAAGTAATATTCAATGCAAGGAAAATCATTTAGACTTAAATTCATTAACTGATTTTTCAACTGGTGAGCTCAAATAATATTGTGTTTACCAAACATAGCTTCACATTTTTCCCAAGCTTTATCTATTCTCTCAATTTCTTGAATGTGAAGCCTTAAATCAAGAGAGATGGAAATTTTGATTAGTCTTCATGCTTTTTCATTAATCTTAACCCATTTTGCATATCTTTCATCATCAATGGGTTCTTGTTCTTTTCCTAATATAATTCGGTATAGTCCTTTACTTCTTAATACATCTTCCATATGGTATTTCAATGTGTAGTTAGTATTGGTAAGAAAAATATCACCAGGAGAATACATATTAAATATGCAGAGAATATGGATTTAAAATTTGAAATTGATGGTCTAGGTGGAATGATCTTGGAAAAATAGGGTGTTTAAAAAAAATGACACTTAAAATGGACTTTGGATGTGAAATTTATGCCCTTTTGGAAAAATGCATAAATGGTAACCAAAGAGCCAAATGGAAAGTAGAAGTTGGTCCACGTGGTGATACCCCTCCTTCTAATAATATCACTTTTACAAATAAGTTTCTTATAAAGTGACCCACTTTTATATAATAAGTGGGGATCACTTTTACAATGAAGTTACTTTATAAATGAAAGTTGCATGCAAAATAAATAACTTAAAATAAAATATTAAATCTACTTATAGTGTTTCACTATTATAATTTAAGTTAAATACACTTTACAATGGATGCATGAACTTTTTCATAAAAAGGAAACAATAAAGTGACTTGAACTCAAGGCCTCTTACTTAATAAAGTAACTTTTAACCAAGTGAGCTAGTGAAAAACACATTATATTGTTTAGAAGGAGAATTAGGGTTATTGTTGTTGTGGTGGTGGTGGAAGATGGCCTTAGAGAATGTGATTGTAAAAAAAACTTTTCACACAAGATTTTTTTTTGCTTCTCGACGGAAGCAAGGGTTAGATCTCGATTAGCTTAACTAGAAAATGCAAGTTTTCCCTCTGTTTATGATTTACCAAGATTGCTCAGAGCATACGTAGATAAGAAAACCATTTCTTGTTTTTTGAGATCACACAGAGCGTGGGTAAAAGAGAATACACGAATGAAAAGAGTAGCAACCTAGAAATAAAAAATAGAAAACCAAAATATTATCTCTGTAAAAATTTAAAAGGGCATATTCAATCTTTATAGCTCCAGATCTAACTGAAATGGGCGTATCTTGGGAAAACAAAAACCTTTTCGAGTGAAATGAAAGGTTTTCCAAAATGAAATGATTCCTCTAGATGCAATGGAACAATCATGTCATCCCATAAATGTACGAAAATGGAAGAAACTAGAGATGTAGAAACACATCTTCATGATTTTGATTTACAATTGGAGCGGGTATTCAAATGCGCTCTGATACCATGTTCAACAACAAAGGTATTCCAATAGAGGATGAAAACCTTCAATAAAAATTCAAAAAACCAGATCAAAGATCCTCATGCTGATGTTTTTATGTGATAAAACCCTTATGGGGAAACATCCACAACCCCAACCAATGTGGCCACTTGGAGAAATTTATTAATGCAAAGGAAAATTATTATAGAGAGATTTACAAGAGAGTTTCTCACAATCGATAATCGAAAAATCAACCTCCATTCTCTTTAAATAGATATCATGGAACAATCGAGTGTTAATTCACATATTAATGTAATCGTTAATATTAAGGAGAATATCATTCGTCAGATCACTCTATGTCGGGAACATATCATTATCATCAGATTACCTAACTACAAATGCATACTAATGCATATTAAGGAAACACATTTTTACCTAACATCACATTATACCAAGTTGCTTTGAACTAATGATGAAGGAGCATCGATCCAACTCATCAACGCATTAGCATCCAGCACAACGACACACTAGGAGGGAGAAGATACCAAAGAGAGAAGAACAAGTCTTCTCATTTTTTTGTTTAAATCTCAAATTTTAAAAGTATTTTAATGTAATTATAGTTTGTAAGGATCGAGGTGTAAGGCATGAATTACATATCCCCATAAAAATAAATAAATACATACATACTTTCTAATCTACTTTAATTACTGCTACTTAGTTTAGAATCTTCTTTCTTGATATTTTTCTATGAGCATAATAATTGAAAGTTTAGAAGCAACACCATACTAACAACATAATAATTAATAGGAATATAATAAAAACAACATTATAATGATAACAACAATACAATGGTAGAAGAAAATGCATAAGGTATTTAACTCAACCTGAAGCTCAACCTAAAGCTTAGTTGATTTATCCCTTTCTTGGTTGATGATGTTGTTGATGATGTTGATCCTACCCAAACTAAATATTAACCTCCCATCCAACTAGGAACATCCTCTCTGTCTCCCTAGCTCCAGGAATCCTTGCGATTTCCTGGCCCTTGAGCCCAAAATGCCCAGCAACAACTGTGTCCCCGTGAGATTCCTCAAGCAAAACTGTTCACTAAAAATCCTTCTTTCATCCTTTCTTCCTCCTCCTTCTCCCCAAATTTTCTTACCTTCAAAAAACCAAAGATATCCTTCCCCAAGTTCTCTCCCCTCTCCCTTATCCTCCTCCTTCAAATTGCACTCCCTCCTTCCATTTCTCCAACCTCCTTATCCCCCATTAATTCCTCAACCACCTTATCCCTCCCATTAATTACTTCAACTACCAATTTTAATAATATTATAATAAAGACTCCATAAATTTATTATAATAATTAATTAAATTAATATTTATCATTCATAATAATTAAACAATTAATTAGGGTTGTTACATACACCCACCCTTCAAGAAACTTCATGCCGAAGTTAGATTAATTTACAATACAAGGAAAATGGCATAGGGTTCATACATCCACATCAAATAAACAACATCATTAGTAAACAAAAAAAAAAACTTATACATACTAGTGTACATGTTCAAGGAATTCATGTGTAGCTAGAACATACAAGACTCATGCATGTGTAGCTAGCACATACAGGACTCATGCATGTACTACTGAAAATAATTATCACACCTATAGTAATTCTTGTATGCATCTAATCCAATCAAAAAGACCATTCATTTCATAAAAGATAGTAAACCAATTAAAATGTTCACAAAATCCCTCAATTATAATAATTAGCACAACAATGTTCATTCAAATAATTGTATTTCAGTTAATCAATTATAAATATACATATATACATATTTTCTTTTCAAAAAGGGGGAAACAATAAATTCTACTATAAGGAGAAATCCCCACACACTCTCAACTATTTCTATTCATCCTTCCTCCCTAACTTACTTTCATCTTCCATCCCTATCCTTCCTCCTCTGAACTATGTTGGAGCATCAACTATATTGACATAACTCCAAATAGATCATGTAAGTGGAAGTGTCAACTATCTTGACCAAGATTCCCCAGCAGGTAAGTGAAAATCATCATCACATGTCTTGGGGAGAGTGATCTAACACTATCCTCCCATGACTCTGGGTTTCAGAGGATACATGGTGGGAAATTCCTCCACCCCTCCTAATAGGACTAGGGTTCACACCCTACCATTGCACATACAGTGAAACTGTGTTGCTGGGAATTTTTTCATCGTATATTCAGTTTTAGGAAGTCTCACCACCTGAAAACCTAAACTGGTTCATATAGCATAGAAAAACATTCAAACCAACATAATTTTACATGCAAAAATTCATACCATATTGTTTCTTGTTCGGTGTTCATGACATCAAATTTTATTATCATTATCCTTTGGCTATTTCATAGCCCATTGACCTGTAGATTAGTCTATAACACAAACTCATACATATCTATGCATTATCATCATGTGAATGCATTCAACCATAATCTCAATTCAGTATCCATGTACCAACAACTTTAAATGTCAAAATCTTCAAGTTAGAAATAGATCGCATAATATCCCCATAATTCAAATAACATTAATCATTCATAGAATTGACATTCTCATAATAGATTGCATAATATCCATCATCACTCAAATAATGTTAAACATTCATAGAATTTGTCATTCACATAATAGATTGCATAATATACATCATCATCCAAATAATGTTAAACATTCATAGAATTGGCATTCACATAATAGATTGCATAATATCCATCATCATTCAAATAATGTTAAACATTCATAGAATTGACATTCACATAGGTTCATACATCTTAAAAGCTAAAGTGTATCATTAATAGTTTCACAGTGAATAGAAAATAAAGGTGACTAGGCCTTAGGTAATCCTAGTTGTCTAAGTCAAAAGGTGGCATTACATACACCCAACCTTGGAGAAACATATTCCCAAGGTTGTCAAAAAAGTGAGGGATGATCTCATCGTAAGGTCTCAACATCCTCCCAAGTATAAGATCCTGGGCTATACTTATTCCACTGGACCTTAAATTGGTCTACCAGACGGTTCCTGACTTGTCAGACCCTATGGTCCAATATGCGTAATGGTTCTACTGTGAGGGTTCCTGCGTCTGATACCTGCAATTCCTTCCAATTTAGTTTATGAGATTCATCAACAACATAATGACATAGAACATATACATGAAAAACATTATGAGTTTTGTGAAAGTGGGGTGACAGTACAAGATGATAAGCAATGGGTCCAATTCTCTCTTGTATTTTGAACGGTCCTATAAATAAAGGTGACAACTTTGTCCCCTTTCTGAACCAAATGGTACTCTTATTAGGCCTAATACGAATGAAAATTTGATCTCCCACTTTATAACTTCAGTCAGTCCTATGTGCATCAACATAACTTTTTTGTCTATCCTGTGCTTCCTATAGTCTCTGCCTAAGCAAAATCACCTATCTCTTGAATCAATTCTGGCCCAACTATCACTTGGTATTCTAACCTTTCCCAACTCAATGGTGCTTTTCATGGCCTTCCATACAGAGATTCGTAGGGTGGCATTCTAATGGAGCTATGAAATTTTTTATTGTAGGCGAACTCTACCAAACATAGGTACTTCTCCCAATGGGTTTGATTATACATAACATACATTCTAAGCATGTCTTCCATAACCTGATTTACTCTCTCAATTTTCCCATATGTTTCAGGATGATAAGTTGTTCTTAAGTTCAACTGAGTCCCCAACGCTAAATGCAAACTTGTCCAAAACCTAGAAGTGAATCTAGAGTCCCTATCTGAAATGATCTTCTTCGGTAATCTGTGAAAATGGATGAACTCACTTACAAACATGCATGCCACATCAGTGGCATCGTAAGTGTGTCGAATTGGAATAAAATAAGCACTCTTGGTCAACTTATCAACTATCATAAGAATGGCATTGTGTCTATGTGATGTGAGAGACAAACCCACAACAAAATCTATAGAAATGACTTCCCATTTAGACATAGGGACATTATGCAGTTGTAGGAGACCTACCGGGTGGTGGTGGTCATATTTCACTTGTTGACACTCTAGGCACTTGGCAATGAAATGGACTACATCACACTTCATTCCTACCTAGAAGAAAATATTCTTCATTTCTATGTACATTTTCTTCACAGACAGATGCGCACAATAAAGTGCTTTATGGGATTCCTTGAGTATGATGCTTTGAATATCCCCACCTTTGGGGATGTACATCCTTCCTTGATATCTTAATAGTCTATCTAATTCCAAGCTATATCCTTCATACTTTGGATCTAACTACCTTCCACTCCGGAGGGTTGAAGTAACCTTTAAATACCAACTATCTCCAAGAAGTTGTCCCAACACATGCTCCCTAAGATTGACTTTTAAGGGTACCAAGGAGAAGACACGTGGTCTCCTACTCAAGGAATTTGCGACCACATTTTCCTTTCCCTTGATGTACTAAATTCCAAAATAGTAATCACTCATAAACTCATTCCATCGCCTCTGCTTGGAATTGAGATCCCTTTGAGAGAAGAGATGTTTTAAACTTTCATGGTCCATTTTGAGATCAAAGTTTCGCCTCACTAGATAGTGCCTCCAAAGTTTCAGAGCTAGCATTACAACTGCCAACTCTAAATAATGAGTAGAATAAATATCCTCATGTTTCTTCATTGTCCTTGACACATCCACTATCACTCTTCCATCCTGCATTATCATGGCCCCCAACCCTTGATTCGAGCCATCCGTGCATACAGTGAAGTATTTTTCCATATCTGGCACTCGTAGAATTGGTGCACTATTTAGTAACCTCTTAAGCTCGATGAATGCACTATCACATTATTTTGTCCATTCATACTTGACCCCCTTGCATTGAAAAGTGGTGACAGGATTTGGTATTTTAGGGAACCCTTCCACAAATCTCCAATAATAACTCGTTAGCTCCATGAAGCTTCTTGCCTCATGAGCATTTTTCGATAATGGCCATTCCATAATGGCCTTTACCTTTTTTGGGTCCACAAAGATTCCTTCACCGGAAATGATATGACCTAAGTAGTGAATTTATTTCTGGAATAAATAACATTTCAACAAATTTCCATACAATTCGTTCTCTCTTAGGCATGACAACAACACTCGCAAGTGTTCCTCATGTTCTCTTTCGTTCTTGGAATAGATGAGGATATCATTTAGAAAGAGCTTTACAAAGCGGTATAAGTACTTTTAGAATACACCATTCATGAGGCTCATGAATACTGTTGGTTCATTGATCAAACCAAAAGGTACTACAACGAACTTGTAATGCCAAAACCGAGTTCCAAATGTAGTTTTAGGAATGTCGCCTTCCTTAATCCTTAACTGGTGATACCCTGATCGAAAATAATTTTTTTAGAACATGCCTACTCCTTTCATATGATAAAAGAGATAATCTATACGTAGCATTGGGTACCTATTTTTCACTGTAGTAAGGTTCAAGTCCCTGTAATCTATACACAGTCGTAAGGAACAATCCTTCTTCTTCACAAAAATTACTGGTGCACCCCAGGGTGAGACACTAGGCCTTATTAGCCCTAAGTCGAGTAGTTCTTTCAACTTCATATTCAACTCACTAAGTTCTGGTGATGTCATCCTATAGAGAGTCTTGAAAATCATCTCTGCACCAGGTTTTAGCTCAATGGTAAAATCAATCTCCCTCTCAAGAGGTAACCCTGACAACTCTTTCGGAAAAACATCCTTAAACTCTGACAATACTGGGTATTGATCCAAGCAGGATCCCTTCCTTTGATTGACTACTTCCACTACATACAATTGAAAACCTTGCCTCATGCAATGTTTAACCTTCATATCCGAGATAAAGCATAGAGACACTTTCCTCCATACACCATGGATCTCTACTAACCTTCCTTCATCGTCAACACAAAGCACCCTTTTCGCGAAACAATCTACCATAGCTAAATGGGTTTCTAACCAATCCATTCTAATGATTAGGTAATACGTCCCCAAAGTAGTGACATATACCTTCAACTTAGTATTACACACTTTCAGGTCTACTAGACAATTATCAATGCTAGGTCCTACCACTTGTTTTTCCCTTGAATCCATCTCGACTTGTTTAAAGTCATCATTTTTGTAGGCTGCCAACCCACACTTTTCTAATGCATAAGGTGAAATGAAACTATATGTAGCACCAGAATCAAATAAAATTTTAACATTGACATGATTTAGTGTACCTAATGAGTCCACCACCGTGGATTGATGTTCTTCCTGACGATTATTAACCGCTATATAAATCTGGTGGCTACTACTTGCTCTTCCAATCGGGGCCTTTCCTTCTCTATTCACAAATCATTCTTGTGACTCTAGGAAGTCATGTTGGTAATGAGGTCCTCCAAACCCCCAACAAGTAACACGAGATGGAATCTGCACACTTCCCTGTGACAGTCTCTGAAACTAGTTCCTTCCCCTGGAGCCCCTTCCCCTACCTACTACTCCCTAATAAGGTCATGGACCTTCTTGCGTCATTGGTTATGAGTTGGATGATGCACTCACTACCATTGAGATACCTGTAGAAACTAACCTAGGTGAGACTCTATTTCCATAAGGAGGCAACCTAGAGCTCCCTCCCCTAGAGAAGGTCCTAGGGGCCTTACCCACGAATCCAGGATGTTGTGGAAAGGCTGATCTCATACCTCTGTTTAAGCTCATATGCTCATCTACATAATGTGCATTTTCAATTTCTTCATCTACTAACGACGGTTTCATAATCTGTACCATGGCCCTTATCATAGGATTTAACCCATACACAAAATGTTCTTCCTGTTGTTGATTGGTATCCATGTACAAGACATATTTTACCAACTCCATGAACCTGATCTCGTACTCTTCCATAATAATGTTTCCCTGAAATAGAGAATGAAATGATCCCACCTATTGTTCCTCATAGTAAGACGAAAAATATTTCCTCCAGAAACTTTCTTCAAAAAGTTCCCATGAGACGGTGTCTGGTGTACGGTGCAACTTCCTCTCCAGGTTACCCCACTAGTTCAAGGCACTGTCTGTCAACTAAAATATTTCTATTTTCTACTTTGATGTGGAAACATAGTCTGTTAAGGAAAAACATCATGTCATTTATTCCAACCATGCCTCCACACTTTCACTTGCATGACCTCTGATAAACCCTGCGAGTTTGATCTTCTGTAGTTCTCTGGTGATGTCCCTGGGTGGAGGCCCTCCCTCTGAGTTCCTTTATGCTTTAGGGTTACTCACGCTAGATGGTGGGGGTTCCACTTTGACATATGTTGACTTATTCCCCTTTAATGTCTCATTAATAGCCTCCAAAGAGCACAAAATGAGAGCTAATTCAGGCGAAGGTGGTGGAAGCGCCGACGTTGGTGATCCTTGCGACAATGCCCCTCTGCCTTGATTTCCCTAGGTCCTAACCATATTGAATAGTTGAATATGCATGAAACCAAATTCTTGTCAGGGAAGAGTTTTAAGGTAGTCCACATTCGCTCAACTTATACTTGTAAAAATAGGGTTAGGCGTAATTTGTTTTTTTACTTGTCTATAAATAGATGTTACTCTCTTTAGGGTAGGTGGCTAAAGGTCGTGGTTGAAAGCCTCTAATATTGGTAACTTGTTCGGGTAAGTTACTAACCCTCCTGTATTGTGACATAATATATTGTTGTGGGGCACTCATCAATTACACATACTTACCTGTTTGATCAAGCACCTAACCCAATTATAAAACACCTAATATATCTATATATATTTAATCATAATTTAATCGATTATATAGCTATATAATTCATTCAGAATTCATTATTAGCATTTTAAAATTTAACTCTTTACTAACTATTAACTATTAAATATTTATACCATTATCTATTTACTAAATTTTTAAATTATTTTTAATATAATTTTTTTTTTATTACTTATATATATATATATATATATATATATATATATATATAAGTTTATTTATTTATTTTTTATTTATTTAATTAAATAAATATATTATATAAAAAAATTGAATAACCTTGGGCATTGTGGGCCTTCGCATGAGGACCACGTGCCCCCACCCCCCCGGCTCTTTGTACCTAAACCCTACCCCCATCACTCTCACTCGCACATCCCATAACGTTTCTTCCCAACAACCTCTTCCACTCTGCAACTGCGGGTCGGGTTTCTCTCCTTGGATCCCCAATTAGCTCTTCCTTTCAGATTTCACATCAGCTCCTCAACTACCAACCTCCATTTTGAGAAAAAACGGTTGTTTTGAGGATTTGCAAGGGCTGAGGTTGGATGGAATGTAATGGGATTTTTTTGGGTGAAGAGAATTACGGAGGACAAGAATCCCCTTGTAGGTCATGGTCGTGCCTCTGAAGGTCCTGATAATCAAAGTGCAATGGAATTTCATTTCCCACCACTGTCATTATGCCATAGAAGAAGAGGTAATAGACATGTCTTCAGCCAAATTTTTGTGTGTTTGTAGAATTCAGCTAGCGAAATTATATAGCTACTGCCACTGTGAAACTTGGCTTGAGTGGACAACAAAGAAGAGTGGTATCAGGGGTTTAGTTTCATGGTTTGGATGCCAACTATATATACAATGAGTGTATTCTTGTATAATTTTTTTGATTCGAGAGGTTGTTCAGGGAGCTAGTCCTGGACCTCATTATGGCCATGTGATGGATCTTGTAGGCCAGAGATGTCACTTAGAAATTGGTGGAAATGTTGGTAAATGACCTTTGGTAGATATTTGGGCCCTGGACACTGCAACCAAACCCTATGAGTGGCGTAAGCTATATCTAGAAGGGGATGGCCCACCTCTGTGCATGTACGAACCTGCGAGTACTCATTCAGATGGTCTACTCTTTCTTTGTGGAGGAAGGAATGCAAGTAATGTGCCTTTGTGACTGAGTCTCTGGTTGTCTTGTGTTGTATTGCTCGGTCTTGTTTTTTTGTCTTGTATTGTTGGTGCTTTTCCTAGTGTTTGATGCTTAGTGCATAGACTCAGATATTTGGTTTGTACCCAATAGCACCCCCTCGTTGGCTTCCCCATTTGTGGCTTGGCTTCGTGCTTGTGCACTAGGTTTGTGTTAGCTGCTAACTTGTGTTAACTGCATAGTGAAAAACAATAGTGCCTCTTGGGGTCCTCCGTTATCTTGGTGCTTGGACTTATGTGTCAGGATTGTATGTTGTAACATGTGGACTATGGTCGATATCTCTTCAGTGCTTAACTTGGAGGCCCAATATTTTTTTTTCTTACTTCTTCTATATATTTTTAATATATTTCTTATATATATATATATATATATATATATATATATTTATGTTTTGTGTGTTGAGCTATATATATGTTTATATGATTATTTCCTTTGGTTATTTTGTAGGGGAGGATGTTTGCAAGTACAAAGGTTGGGACAGTGGAACAAGGAACATATGGACATGAGACTGGAAGAGGTGTGGCAGGGTATTTTCCCTGGTGCACTCACCCTCTTGCCCAATAATTTTATGGGTAGTTTCCTTAGGGTTTCTGGGTTATTTCTGGTTTAATTAAGGATTATTTCTGGTTTAATTAAAGGTTGTAAACAAAAGGTAGTTGCATGAACCTGTCCAAGGTTCAGGTTGTAGGTTTCATGCTATCTTAGGATCTAGTTTGCACAACTAAGTGGTTGTTAACGACCAAGGTTTCATTTTTGAAACTATGCTCTGATACTATTTGCAAGTCTTGAATTACAGAGCCTCATAAAAATAAATAAATACATAAATACTTTTTAATCTACTTCTTTAATTAATTCTACTTAGTTTAGAATCTTCTTTCTTGATATTCTTCTACCAGCATAAAAAATGACAGTTTAGCAACAACAACATACTAACAACATAATAATTAACATGAAGATAATAACAACAACATTATAATGCTAACAACAATATAATGATATAAGAAAATGCATAAGGTATTTAAGTCAACCTGAATTTTAGTTGACTTAGCCCTTTCCTGGTTGATGATGTTGTTGATGATGTTGATCCTTCCCAAACTGGGTATTAACCTCCCAACCAACTAGGAACAACCTCTCTAGCTCCCTAGCTCTAGGAATCCTTGCGGTTTCCTAGCCCATGAGCCCAAAATTCCCAGCAACAATTGTGTCCCTATGAGAGTCCTCAAGCCAAATTGTCCACTAAAAATCCTTCTTTCATCCTTTCTTCCTCCTCCTTCTTCCCCCAAATTTTCTTACCTTCCAAAAACCAATGATATCCTTCCCCAATTTCTCTCCCCTCTCACTTATCCTCCTCCCTCGAATCCCACTCCCTCCTTCAATTTCTCCAACCACCTTATCACCCATTAATTCCTCAACCACCTTATCCCTCCCATTAATTACTTCAACTACCAATTTTAATAATGTTATAATAAATACTCCATAAATTCATTTTAATAATTAATTAAATTAATATTTATAATTCATGATAATTAAACAGTTAATCAGGGTTGTTACACGAGCAAAGTCGAGGCACTGTATTTTTACAGGGTGTATGTAAAGTTTCCTTTAATGGATGAAAGTTAGGTGGATCTAGAATTGATTCAGACTAGATGTCTATTAAATGTAATTTAATGTAGGTAGGTGGAGAAAGGCTCAAGAAGCCCCTCTTTTGTAGAAGGATCATTGTATTGAAAATTCATTAGGAATATTAGAGAGTATAATGAAAGTAGGGGGAGAATAGGATAGGATAAGAGAGAAAGAGTTGCGACTCTGTTGCATCCTAGCCCTGTATACATTGTAAATACCATTCACTGTTAATACAAAAATAATATTTCCCTACATATGAGTTTTTGTGTGTGTTCCTTATGTTTTTTGAAAATGCTTTTGTTTCTAAATAGTTTTTGTGCATACAAATGAAAGTTATGGATGTGTAAATGTTTCCTTTGTAGGAATAGATAGAATTCTCTGACTGAAGACTCTAAGTGTTTTTGGGCTCTTATGACAGTGCAAGGAGTGGACATTAGAGTTGTTAGAAAATTCTAAAAGGCTAGTGCAAAGAGTGAATTAGAACTCAAGAAGGAGTTCTGTGAAGAGCGTTCCAAGTGGACACACCATAATAAGTATTAATCTTAGAAGGGAAGGTTTTGCAAGGAGTGCACATTATATCTATTGAATACTCCGAGGAGGCAACGCAAGGAGTGTGCAAGAGCTCATTCAAGAGTTTTGGAATAAGGTTTCAAATTGGTAATACTAGATATTTAATCTCAGGAGGAAGAGCATGAGTGCCAGGAGAGCACAAGAAATCGTTTAAAGAAAAAAGGGACCGAACCTTTTGAGGTAAGAGAAATTGATATTTCATGAAAGATAGTACTAGTGTGCAAAGTCCCTACAATGCATGCAGAGGCAGAGAAACTTTGAAGGATTCAGATTGTAGAAAAAGCGAAAGGAGTGCATGGACGATTTTCATAAACCGTTAAGTTCCAAAGAAACTTCATACAAGAAAGTGCGCCAAAGGTCAAGTATTCAAAGTGCCAAAATATCAGGATAAAGAGAATCTTGTTGCTAGGAGGGAAGAAGGATTTTTTGAAGGAGGAAAGGGCCAAGTCCCTTTGAAATCCCAAGGAATTGTAAAATCTCAGGAGGGAAAACGTTATAGTGAATTCAATCAAAGGGCGAGCCTTTTGAGAGATCTAGAAATCCTTCTTTCAAAGGAAGTGAAGCTGCACAAAAGGAGGAAGCTACAAAATTTGTTAGATTAGATGTAGAGAACAAATATTGACTGTTGGATCTAAGTCTAGAAAGGAAGAGAAGCACGCGTGGGAGAAGAACATATCCAAGCAGCGGATTTGAGTGTGAGGATCAACAGTCATTGCATATAGGTAAGAAGAATGGGTTTTAATACTTTAAGTCCTTCGTACTTCACGTGTTCAACAAATTTTGAAGGTTTGACGTGGTGAAAGAAAATCTCTCGAAGTCCAGAAGCACAAAATTAATCTGGGTTGTTGGTAAATGGGGGCCACATGTCAGCAGATCAAGGGGAGTCCTCCACACTCTTTACATAACTCTCTAAATGTTCCTAGATAGATGAACTTCCAGACTACCCTTGACACTTCGAAGGAATCTAGGAACATTTAGAGAGTTATGTAAAGAGTGTGGAGGACTCCCGAAGTTCCAAAGTCCCGGAGCGAATCGTGATCGTTGGCATCAAAGCCATGTGTCGTCAGATTGTGTGTTCGGAGTCTTGACACTTCGAAGGAATCCGGGGCATGATTTGTTTGGGTCAGGAACTCCCAAAGGCCTGAAGGCTAGAGTCCATCTCGATCGTCCATCTCCAGGGACACATGTTGACAGATAACAATGCTTCAGAGTTCGACTAATTGTGGGTGTGAAGTTTTTTGGGTCTATGACTCCTAAAGGCCCAAAGCCCAAAGTAGATCCAAGACACCCAATAGTAAGGGAATGTGGACCATTGATTGAGACCCCTTCACGAGTTTGCTAGTTTGACACTCCAGAGAATTTGAGGATTTATGTTATGAAAATATTTGAATTCCAGAGAATGGATTAAACAATGACTATTTATCTGGGGTGGACGACGACCATCCAACCCATGAATTCAGAGTTCAAGATTTCATGATATTTGCATGTTGGATTAGAGAAGACTCCTGAATCCTGAAGTCTCAAAAATTCCATGAACTGTAGATTTGTGGCACAGATTGGAGACAATTAATATCTTCCCTCATTCAAATGTCTACTAGTGTGTGAGTTCAAAGGTTTTGGAAGGTGATAAATGTAGGACATCTAGAGCCCAAAGCTCCAGAGTGTCTAAATAACACATGTTAGTTAGGCGCTTGGTTTTAATCTCATGGTCATATACGATTTCTATCGGAATAAGAGGGCTAGTGCTCGAATTTTATTTTAAAGGTTTAAAGGGGATTATGAAAAGAACCCATAGGTCTTTTCTTAACCTGCACGAAGACTTGAAGTACCTATGTTCATTTTGGAATGGATCTAGCAAGGATCTGAGAGTTCTTTTAGCTCCACAGAAGAACGATCCTTAGACTGGGAGGATGCATGAGCCCCGAGAGTGGTGGGGGTTTGTGACTTCTGGTATCAAAGCCTATTTTATTTGTAGATAGTAGGAAAAGGAGAATAAGACAAAGTATTGAGGCTCTATGTGTGAAGAACTATTCACTAGTGTGCAACAAACAACAACTTGCCAGGAGGATAGGGTAAAGAGAAGATGGTTGTTGAGGGCGATAAGAAAGGTCTGAAAGTACATTGTGAGAAAATGAGAAAAGAGGAGATGGATAAAGATATCAAAGAGACCCAAGAGAGGATCAATAGGATTATGTAGAAAATGCAACAGGAAATGCAAGGAATCTTGGGGTATGAGTGGCCCATGAAGAAAAAAGACAAGTGGACTATCCAGTAGTTGATTTCCAAGAGGAAGAAACAGGTGTTGAGGAGGTGGATGAGGTAATTTTAAAACCTCAGTGAAACAAAGGAGGATATGGTTTGCATTTGTGAACCATAGGATGGAGAAATCCTGAGTGACGAAGAGAAGAGGTCAATTGAAGATCTCATAGATTTCCAGTAGGGTAATAAGAAGATATTGGTCAAATATCTCACAGGATGTTAGGAGGGAAGAATGGAAAATTTAGGTTTCCAGGTGGGAAAGGAAGATGAGGTGTTCTAAAGTCTCGAGAACCTAGAGAAGAGTTCAGATTAGCAAGGAGTGTTGACATAAGAAAAGGAGGAAGAGACAGCAGAGGAGGAAGAGGCAGGAGAGAAGATTTATTAGCATGAAGGTTTGTGTGGGGTTGCAAACTATCTGAATGGAGATGATGAGAATTTAAATACTTAAACTCTCAAGGAGGAAGATCAAAGATGCGTTATGAGCATTGGGGGAATCGATATATTCCTGCCAAGTAGCCTAGTAGAGTCCAGTTCATGTGTTTCACATGAGGAAGTGATGCAGGAGGCATCTAGGGAAGAGGCCATGGGGCCAAATGTTTTTAAAAAATAACAGTGTCTTTGTTGTAGGTGTAAGGGAAGGAAGAAAACCAATAGAGATTGTCATGGAGGAGGAAGAAGGAGAAACATCTTCCCAAATATTGGAGGGAAGAGAGGACCTTAACCATGTTGTGATGGTAGGGGAGATCAAAGTATCTCTTGGAGAGGGCTTAGAAGAAAAATCCAATGAATATGTTTCTTGTAAGGAAGCTGATAGAAAACCCATAGATTATGTCAGTTCAGAGGACAAAAGGAGGAGGGAAGAAGAGAATTCAGTGGAATTCCTCATAAAATGTAGCAAGGGAGATGAACAGAGGATGACTACAGAATTGGAACCTGCAACAAGAGAGAGAGCAACAATAAATATGGATTTTTCTTATCTGTATGAATAATTGGAAGCCCTGGGATAAAGGGTAATAGACTAGAGTTAGATCATACAATAGGTCAAGTTGGATATTAATGAAGAAGAGGAGATGTAGCAGCAGAGTAGATTGCATGAAACAAGCCACCTTGTGGACCAGTTGGACAAGAAGATAGAGGAAATAATAAGGTTGATTTTGGAATCAACACAAACAGATAGTCAGAAATAGATGGAGGCTGACTAGAGAAGAGCGTGTAGTAGCAACAGGAAAAAAATAAGAGAAATAGAGAACAGGAGTAGGTGGATAGCTGAGAGCTAAAGTTTGGGACCCATGAGGATCTCAAGAGCAGTAACAAAGGAGCCATGAGAAGGAGCTCATGATTTTTTCCAGCATGGGATTATGATGCAGGATCATCACTCCAACTCATCAGTGTGTTAGCATCTAGCACAAAAACGCACTAGGAGGGAGGATATCCCAAAGAGAGAAGCACCAATATTCTTATTTTTGAGTTTGAATCTCAAATTTTAAATGTAATTTAATGCAATTAAATTTTGTAAGGCTCGAGGAAAGTTGAGCCACTCTATTTGTACAGGGTGTATGTAAAGTCACTTTTAATGGTTGACATTTAAGTGGATCTAGAACCAATTTGGACTATATGTTGATTAAATTCAATTTAATGTAGGTATGTGGAGAAAGGCTCGAGAAGACCCTCTTTTGTAGAAGGATCATTGTATCAAAATTCATTAAGAATATTAGAGAGAAGAAGGAGAGTAGGAGAGAATAAGAGAGGAGAGGAGAAAAAGAGATGAGACTCTGTTGCATATCTTCCCTATATACATTTTAAAGACCATTCAATGTTAATACAAAAACAAGATTTCCCTGCATATGAGTTTATGTGTGTGTTCCATGTGTTTTCTGAAAATGCTTTTGTTTTTGAATAGTTTTTGTGCATATGAATGAATGTTATGGATGTGTAAATGTTTCCTTTGAAAGAATAGATAGAATTATATGATTGAAGACTCTGAGTGTTTTTGGGCTCTCATGGTAGTGCAAGGAGTGCACGTTAGAGTTGTTAGAAAACTCTAAAAGGCCAATGAAAAGATTGTGTTATAACTGAAGAATGAGTTATGTGAAGAGCATGCCAAGTGGGCACACTGGAATAAGTGTTAATCTCAAAAGGGAAGCTTGTTCAAGTAGTGCACATCAGAGTTAGTGAAGACTTTGAGGATCCAGTGCAAGGAGTGCACAAGAATGCATTCAAGAGTTTTGGAAGAAGGTTTCCAACTGGGCATACCAGAGAGTTAAGGTCAAGAGGAAGAGTGTGAGTGTCAGGAGGGAAAAATAAATTGTTTAGAGAAAAAAGGGACCGAACCCTTTGAGGTTAGAGAAATTGAGATTTCATGAGAGAAATTACCAATGTGCAAAGTCTCTACAATGCATGCAGAGGACGAAACATTGTAAGGATTCATACTATAAAAGAAGTGCAAGGAGTGCATAGGAGGTTTTCATAAGACGTTAAGTTACAAGAAAACTTCATACAAGAAAGTGTGCAATATTTCAAGTATTCCAAGTGCTAAAAGCTCAGGACAAAGAGAGTCTTGTTGCTAGGAGGTTAGAAGTATTTGTTGAAGGAGAAAAGGGCTAAGTCCCTTTGAAATATCCAGGAATTGGAAAATCTCAGGAGGGAAAGTGTTATAGAGAATGCAGTCAAAGGATGAGACTTTTGAGTGCTCGATAAATCCTTCTTTAAAAGGAATTGAAGTTGCACAAAAGGAGGAAGCTACAACAATCGTTGGATTATTTGCATGGAATAGATATTTAAAGTTGGATCTAATTCCAGATAGGAAGAGGAACGCGCATGGGAGAAGAATAGATCCAAGCATTGGATCTGAGCATGAGGGTCGAGAGTCATTAGATCCAGGTAATAAGAATGGATTTTAACGCTTGAAGTCCTTTAGATTTTGTGAGTTCGAAAAATTTATGTGTTTGACGTGGAGAAAGAAAATCTCCCGAAGTCCCGAAGCATGAAATTAATATATGACATTGGTTAACGGGGGCCACGTGTCAACAGATCAAGGTAGTCTAGAAGTTCGGCTATCTAGGAGAATTTGGAGAGATGTGGAAAGAGTGTGGAAGACTCCCAAAGTTTTGAAGTCCCAGACTGGATCCTGACTGTTGGCATCAGAACCACATGTTGTCAGATTACGTTTTCGGAGGCTTAGCACTTCGGAGGAATCTGGGGTGTGTTTTGTCTGGCTCAGGAACTCCAAAATGCCAGAGTCCATATAGGTCATCCATATTTAGGGATCCATGTTGACGAATAGCAAGGGTTCAGAGTCCGACAGATTGTGGATGTGAAGTGTTTTGGGTAGAAGACTCTCAAAGGCCCATAGCCCAGAGTATATCCAAGCCACCCAATCATAAGGACACATAGACCATCGATTGAAACCCCTTCGTGAGTTCTCCATTTTAGCACTCTGGAGGATTTGAGGAGTTGTGTTATGAAAATCTATGAAGTTCGAAGCATGGAAAAAAAAATGATTGTTGATCTAGGGTGGACAACGACCATCCAACCCATGAATTCAAGGTTCACGAGTTAAGGGTATTTTCATGTTGGAGCGGGGAAGACTCTCGAAGCTTGGTGTCCCAAAAACACCATGAACCGTAGATCTATGGCACAGATTGGATACCATTAATCTCTTCCCTCATTCAACTATTCTCTAGCACGTGAGTTTGGAGGTTTTAGAAGGTGATAAAGGTAGGATGTATGGAGCCCAAATCTTTGAAGCACCGAAATATTTCCTGTTAACTAGGTGCCTGGTTTTAAGCCCATGGTCATATAAGATTTCCACTGGAACGAGAAGGCTAGTACCTGAATTTGATTTTAAGGGTTTAAAGGGGATTAGGAAAAGAGCTTGTGGGTCATTGTTGAACCTTCATTAAGACTTGAAGGACATGTGTTCATTTTAGAAGGGATCCAGCAAGGACCTGAGAGTTGTTTCAACTCCACAAAAGAACCATTCTTAGACTAGGAGGTTGCATGAGCCCTGAGAGTGGTGGGGATTTTCATCAACTAATTGCTAAGTGTATAAATATCTTGACATTTGTATGGATCATGGGACAAAGGATCCATGTGCATAATAGTTTTGAAATCATGTTCACCAACTTATCAGTGCTTCCCTTCTTATAATTTATGACTAGATAAAATTGTCGCAAAAACCCCATCCACTTGAAATGTTTGGTTTGTTGAATCTTACTCCAAGCCTACAAATATTGTAGTTCATTCAGATTATTTTGAGAATGAAATGAATGAAGATATATAAAAATGAAATATAGAGATATATTGCAAGAAATACAAAGAGACAATAATAGACAATTTTTATTAATGAGAGAACTGTAGAAAAATTGTAAAAATAAAGAGTGAATGAACTCACTAGAATGGTGGCGGCTTATCTTTGAGAAGATATGTGATGGCTACACTCATTCACAAGAATATATATTTACAATGATGCTCAAAATGAATTTTTAACATAAATCATTAATGAGAAAACCCTAAAAATCCAAAGCCCTAACCTCAGAAGATGAAACACCAAAAGGTTTGTGGGCCTCGATGGGGGTAGTTGATACGTTAACTTCCCCAGGGTATAAATTTTGCATATGATATCCATTTGATTCATTCAATTCATAATTTGAAAGGTATGTCCAAGGAGTAAAACTTATGTAGGGGTTCATAGTATTCCATTGAGAACCTTTCCCCCCCAAATGTCCAAAACAAGTTCGTTTAGGGCCTCAAAACAACCACGAGAGTTTGGGATCCAAAAAACCGTAAAAAATTTCCAAGGTGGAAAAATGTGTTTCCATATAGTGGAATAGGTGGGTGGCCACCAATATCCACCTATATCATTACACCCCTCTTAGGAATCAATGGTATCCATTTCATCAAGTTCCAAGGGAATATTTTGCTGAATCTGAACCTTGGTCAATTGATTTCCTTCTGGAAGACATTATCCTTCTTGTACTTGGCATTATCCTATTGCTTGGGGGAATGGATTTTTTCAACCAATATAGTTGTATGATCTCCCTTAGTCTGAGTGTGGGAGTAATTTGTCGGTGAAGATGAAACATGAAGAGCTATATCAATAGAGGATAATGTTGGAATCATAGGTTGTTGGAGCAGGAATTTTTGGGAGTAAGCATAGTAAGAAATGAAACATCTAAAAAAGAGAATAACACACACCACAAATGAAGGAATACCAACATGACAAAGGGAAAAAGGAGGTAGCACATGACATGATTTGTGAAAATCTGGTGCATAAGTGGACAAACCTAGCCATGTTAGGGTTAGGGTTTTGGAGTCATAATGTAATGGTTTTAACCCATTTTGTAGTATAAATAAGATGTATGAGGTAGATTGAAGGATCATATATCAAGTATCATCTTTTGTGTGGTATCCTTTTGATGTCCTTGTTGAGAGAGAGTATCATATTTTTTTAGAGTCTGTATTTTGAGGCGATATGTGGATCTCGAATGGAGTTGATGTAACTAAGTTTTGAGTCCCAAAATGTGGAGCTTGGTGTGACGTTGGTTCGCATCACTACTATTCACATATCCTATTACGTAATGTGCAACACTATTTTGATGAAGAAGAAGAAATAAAAAGAAGATCTTTGTGGATGCAACCTTAGAGGGGGATGAACCATGGTAAAACCCTGTGTTGCAATGTATTTGAATGGTTTTGTTATTTCTAGAATTATGGTTAATTGGTTAGATGAATGAATGGTTTAAGCATGCACTAGAATATGTATGAATAATAAATATTATAAATGAATGTAATAGTATATAGGATGAATGCTATGATATAATGCATGTTTAAATAGAAATAGAAGTAAGAAGAAAATCCCCAATACCTTCCATGACTGCAAACACCTGCGTCTTCCAGTCACCCATAAACCATCTTGGGTGAGACTGCATTGTGCACTTAGTGTATGATGTATCCTTTTGGTTTACCAGAAGGGTTGATGGTGAAAAGGTTTTTTTTGGAGAACTAAGGTAGAACCCGGGTCAACCCATACATCCAACAAATGGTTTTGTTGCCAGCTAGCACTCAGAAGGAGAGCCAAGAAGGGATTTGGTGAAGAAGGTGCAATAGTAGAAAGGGATGTTCAAGCCATGGAATTCTACGAAGAAAGAGATTGAAATATAATTGGAGACAAAGCAGTTGGAGTTCACACAGAAAGATAATAAGGGTTTCAGGTATACTCTATGCCAGTACCTGCAGAGGTATGTGTTTACAGATTTACATGAAGCATATTTCTATTATTTTCTAGAGTTATTACATGAGTGGATATTGAGGTTGAAATATACCCATGTAACTAATCGGATCAGGCTAGTAAAGTGGTCTTCTAAAAATATAGCACGATTAGAAAGGTTTAATAACAAATTCACACGTGCAATGGATTTCTAGTTAGATAAAATTAATGTGGGGTTTATCATTGAGTTTGTACTAGATACAACGAAGTCATATACTGCTGCAGAGCAACATTTATTGAGCAGACCCAGAGGGAGGTACATCAGGTCTCTTTACACATCAAAAAATATATTATTACATACTAAATGCATGATGACCATCAAATCAGATAGCTAGATCACTCAGCATGCATTAGAGAGTTGGGGGAAGAACTAAGGAAGATATGAGAAATGGGGAAGGCTCTGGAGAGTAGCCATAAGGAGGAAATGGACCCCATCATGATGGGTGATGAACATATTAGGGAAATCATAAGAAACGTAGGTGTGACACACAGTGGATGGCCCTACCAGTATAAGATGAACAATAAGAAGAGAGCAGTAGCTGAGCAAGAGGGATTGGACATCAACAAGAAATAGGTAGAGAATATTTGTGCCATGGGGAATATTGAGGATATATTTTGTTCCAAATATGAGAGGCAAACCAAAGGTCATGGGTATGACGCAAAAGAAGGCTCTCCATTCTAGATCTGAATTAGTGTGGAACACACAACCCCATGTGCAACTAATACAAGTAAAGAAGAAAAACCCGTTAACCAACAAGTGATTAATGGTAGAAGAATTTTTATAGGAAGTGGGTCCAGTGGAAAATCAAGTAGAAGTGAAAGTTCAACAAATATCAGTCAAGTATCTAGACTACGCATAGGTGGTAGCTCAAAAAATTTCACAATGTAAGAACAAGATCCAACTATTAGGTTATGAGAATTCCGAGGGGATGGGTCAAATGATCTAGAAAAACATGTGTTTATCTATGAGAAGATATGGGTAGAAAAGAAGATTACAGATGAAGATACAAAGGTTTCACAATTGGAAATCACATTTAGAGACTGTGCATTAAAATGGTACATTGGTCTCTCAACAATTAATCCAACGAGAACTCTTACAACTGTAGCATATGTGAAGAGGAAATTAATCAATGAATTTCTAAAACCAATATTAGAAGACCTTTTTATGAATTAAATGATAGAGATTAAGAAGAAACCAGGAGAGTCAATATGGGAAGTGGACCAGAAGTTCAAAAGGCTAAAAGGTAAGTTAAAGTACACTATTACTGATACACAACATAGACATTTGTTTGTTAATTCTCTGTTGCCACACTTGAAGTATCTTTTGAGACAAAAAAAATTTCAAAGCCAGGGTGACGCTATGTAGGAAGCCTTACAGCTAGAAGAAAACCAATAGAAGCATACAGATCCAACTGTGGAGTTGAAGAAAGATTTGAAGAACTTAACATTCCAGTTGAAACAGAACAAAGGAAAGGAGAAAAGAGAAGATGTCTAGTGTACAATGTGTAGGATAGAACGCCATCACAAGAATGAGTGTCCATTATTTGCGTAGTATATTGGAGTGGGTATGCCAAACCGTTTATCTCCAGGAGGACCATAGTGTGAGATTTAAAAAACATATGGGAATGATCCCTATAATTTCCCTCTGATGCAGAAATATCAAATAGTATTGAAGAGCACATGTTGTAAATTTTGTAAGTCAGTTCGACACGAATACAAGGATTGTATAACCTTGGAGATGATGAAAGAAAGGATTGTAGATACATATATGGTGCATGATAAACTTGTAGCAGGAAAATCTATGCATCATCCATAGTATAACAACATGCAAAGGCCACAATATAACAACATGCAAAAACCATAGTATAATCTCACACAACAATTTGCATCACAACCACAATATAATGCACAACATTTTCAAGGGAAACAACAACATAATCATGCACAATAGTTCACAACACCATCGCACTACAATGGCATGTAGCCATAGTACAATCAAGGACCTCATTATAACACACCACCTGGAGATAATCAAGGAAATAGAGGAGGCTTCAGAGGAGGAGGCCATGGAGGAAGAGGCTTTGGAGGAGGCCGAGGACCAGTTGTTTGTCATAACTTTTAGAAACCAGGGCACTATGCAAGATACTTCCCACAACCACTTGTGACATGTATGTATTTTTGTGCAACAAAACATGAAACATAAGAATGTCCAACTATTTTGATAAAAATACAAGACAATTGGAACCAGACCAATTAGAAAGTGCAATGGATTGGGGTGGAAAACGAAGAAGAGGGTAGGAAGAATATTAACATAGTTACTAGAGGTGGAGCGAAGACATGAGAGGATGCATCCAAGAAGGATCAGGGCTAGTACCAGTGGGTCAGGAATATTATAATGAATGAACATAATTTTGATGCATGCAAAGAGAAAGAGATATTCAAAGAAGCTAGGTAGGATATTCTAAAAGAAAATATTGCGACTACTTCAGGAAAAAAACCAGAAGATGAGATACTAGTGCATGACATGCCTTCATTATTTGATCGGACCAATCAAGAGTGGTCTTTATAACAAGTAAGTAACTTAAGAAACTTTTTGGGAGCTTGTGTCAAATTGTTGAATGACAAAAATTCCATACAAGTACTACAAAATTTGTTAGAAACGTGTAGTTGGGAAGAAGGGGTAAAAAGAGTAAACCAGGTCCATAAGAAGAGAAGAACTAGTAGGGAATTCAGATTGAATGCCAACATAAGATATTTCAATATGGGGGATATTATACTATACTTAGGGTCTAAAGTCAATGTTCTTCCAAAGAAGACCTGGGAAGCTATGGGAGAACCTCAACTGAGGTATTCACCTATTCAGTTGAATTTGGAAAATCATCAAAGAGTGGTTCCAATTGGTAGGTTGAAGGGGATTTAGGTAGATTTAGATGGTGCATGAAGCATGGTATACTTTGAAGTCATTGACATAGTAGACAATACTTTGCCTTATCTAGCTTTGTTGGTCTTGGATTGGTCTTTTGATAACCAAGATATTATCAATTTGAAGACAAGAAAAAATTATATTTGAATTAGGGGAGTGTAGAGTTATTGTGCCATTAGATCCCTCAAAAGGAGGAAGGTATGTGGAACCTGTGACAAGAAATATTCTTATAGAATATATAAATCAGCTATACAGAACTATTGCGTGTGAAGAGGATTATATCAACACAACTACATATGGCATGATCAATTGAAGGAGTATTAGTTCTTGTTCTTTAGACTCTGACAAAGAACTAGAAAACTAGCAGCAATGACTACATGAATTATCTACCAGGAGGTGTTCCAGAATGATGTCTGTGTTGAGATGGGTTGGTACAGAGGTAACAAAAGCTCCTATTTTTATGGTTTGAATAACCTAGAATAATTTTTAATGAATTTTTATGTAGAAGTTATGGAAAATTAGAGATTAGAAACACTATATATTTCTTTAAAAGATACACCTGCAATATGTTGGGGTACACACAAGGAAAATATCAACAATTGGTTCCAGTGAAAAAGGTTACTGCACACCAGATTCCACGCAAAGAAGGAGCATATATATGAGGATAAATATGAGGTATTTGAACAAACTCAAGAACATGTATATCAATGCATAGTTAAATGGAGATTAGTACCACCAGAAGAATGGCCACACCATTTTATTCACACACTAGAAGGATATCTGAAGAACTGGTACATAGAACAGGAACAACACAGAGAAACTTCTAACTGGGAAGAGACACAACAAAATTTATAGTTACATTTTCCTTTGAGCATGACAGTCTAGAGATAGATACAATGCTAAAATTGTTAAGAGACAAGATATTTGAAGAACCGAAATTTGAAATAATCCCCGCATATTAGAAGTAGGCTAGACAGATAGTTAAACAATTGCTACATTATTATCACATAGCAGAAGAAGAAGATCCAATAGAAGATAATCTATGCAATATATAGATCCCAGAAGTGAAAGGTGAAAGAGAAGTATAAGGTCCCAAGATAGATTTATAATATTATGTTGCACCATGAAATTTCAAGAAGGTAAACATTGGAACTATAGAAAACCCAAAGATGGAAAGTATTGGATATTATTGGAATAATTAGATGATAGAAAGGATCACAAAATTACTACACGAGTATAGTGACTTATTCCTAGCGACATTCTCAAAGATGAAGGGTTTAGAAGGAGATCTAGGAGAGATGAAGATCCCTTTGAAGGAAGAATCAAGGCCTATCAGACAAAGACCTTACAGATTGAATCCAATATACAAAGAGAAAGTCAAGACACAATTTGACAAGATGTTATAAGTTGATGTTATAGAACCTATAGAAGATTCAGAATGGATCGGTCCTATGGTGGTCCAGGAAAATAAGAAAGGAGGGATTAGGATTTGTGTAGATTTGAGAAAATTGAATGATGCTTTCTTACATGATCCTTTTTCTACCCCATTTACAGACAAATTTTTGGAGAATGTAGCGGGGCAATAAGATAGGCATAAGACAACATTTTATGCAGAGTAGGGATCATTTCAACATATAGTTATTCCATTTGGATTGAATAATGCACCAACCATTTTTTCAAGGGTAGTAGTAGCAACTTTTAAGGAATTATTTATAAGTTTTTAGAAGTTTACTTGGATGATTGGACCATGTTCAGTTTGTTGAAGGATCACATTGAATTATTAAGGTTGATGTTAGACATATGCAGACAATGTTGTATATCATTGAATATTAAGAAATGTATTTTCAGTGCACCTTTTGGTATTTTTCGAGGACACATGGTGTTTAAACATGGTATACTAGTTGATGTTTCTAAAATTGTTGTCATAGTTAACTTACCACCACCAAATTCAATGCGCTAGTTGAACAATACATTAGGCCATACATGATATTACAATAAGTTCATAAGGTGATATGCACAGATTATTGTGCCAATGGGGAAGTTGTTGAAGAAGGACACTAAGTATCAGTGGAATGATGAATGCCATCATAGTTTGGATATTTTGAAGGAGAATATGGTTACTGCATCAATTTTAGTGTTTCTAGATTGGAAAACATAATTTCATGTGTAGGTAGATGCATATGCAATAGAAATAGGATCAATATTAACCCAACCAGGAGAAGGTGATATAGATCACCCTATTGCATTTGTAAGTAGAAATTTATCTAATTCAGAACATAAATATAACACTACATAAAGGGAATGATTAGCTATGGTGTATGCTTTGTAGAAATACATACATTACTTGTTAGGGAAAATTTTCAATATTTTTATAAATCATTTGGCTTTGAGGCATTTAGTCAATAATATAGTGTTGGGGGAAAGGATATGCATATGGATACTATTGTTTCAATAATTTGACTTTGAACTTGTGGTGAAGCCTTGAATATTGAATGTAGGACTAGATCACTTGTCCAGGATAACTAATTGAGAAGAACCCAGTAACTTGGAAGACAACTTTCCAGATGCACAATTGTTTTTAGTAAATAGATTTGATGACTATTTTGCTAATATTATTGATTTTTTGAGTACAGGCTTTGCACCAAGATAATTTACTACTGCACAGAAGAAAACTTTGGCGGTTAGAGTAGCATATTATAAGTTGATTGCAGGTCATTTATACAAACTTGGAGCATATGGAATCTTAAGTAGATGTGTGATGGAACATTAAAGGCCTATAATTTCAGCAGAGGTGCCTGAAGGTATTACTGGAGGACAATACACATAAAAGATACCACGCAGAAGGTATTTTTTGTAGGATTATGGTGGCCAACAATTCATAAGGATTCAAAGGAATACTATGAGAAGTGCGATGCTTGTCAAAGATTTGGGAAGCCATCTAGGAGGGATGAGATTCCATTGAGACCTCGGGTTACTCTGTAGGTGTTTTAAAAGTGGGAAGTATATTTTTTGGGACCAATCAACCCATGTTCCAGAAGATCAAGAACCATATATATCATAACAATGATACAATACTTGACTAGATGGGTTGAGGCAACACCAGTAAAGGATTGTAGTGGAGATATTGCAACATGCTTTTTATTTGAAAATTTGGTGATAAGATTTGGATGTCCAAGAATATTGATGAGTGATCAGGGGGCTCACTTCATCAATAGTACAATTGAGGCAATTCTTGAAGAGTTTACGATACATCACCATAAGATTTCTCCTTATCACCCTCAAGAAAATTGAATAGTGGAAGCCTTCAACAAGATTTTGGAGAATTCCTTGACAAAGATTTGTAATGTAAATAGAGATTATTGGGATTTGAAGGTACCAACAGTGCTTTGTGTTGAAAAGTCAATAGGAAACATGTGTCTAATTTACTTTTTCCTTAATTAAATTAGATAATAAATATTAATCTATTATCTCATTCATAACTGAGTGATTTGGAATTGTAATAGAATTATAAGTGTAGTTAAGTGAGTTAATATCAGTTGTACTAGCTGTAGCTAAACATGCACTAGTGAGAGTTTAGTTAATCAGTGAACTCACATGCAACTGAAGATTCACCACGGTTAACTATATGCATGTCATTTCCAATGGAGATCTAGTTGAGATAACAGGTGAAAGGGACAGTTTGGCTATCAGTTGTGATTTGTTCACACTTGCAGTGAATATGCTTATGAGCATGTGCAAATGAGGCAATTGTATTCATTCGATTCATTGTGAGAATTCAGATTGCAAAGTTTGTGTAGAGGAGGCAAGTTGTATGGACACAGGAATTGGCGCATGTATTTGCTAATTTGTGTATGACAACGTGAGACGATTGTATTGTACTGAGAGCTCTTGGATTAGAGTTTTGTATGAGATTGTTTCATGATTCATGATATACATAATATATGATAGTGGGGTTTTTAGCTTTATGCTTTCTCGGTAAAACTTATGTCTTGTGTGTTATTGATATTTCACTTTATGCATTGTGGTTGTGATCATGGTTTAATTTCTTCCGCAATAATAATAGTAGAAGCGATGTTGTATTTAACAATTGGCGGAAATTGTTAGATAAGGAGAATCGCAGGAATACATTAATTTGTATCGTAATTTCTACATGGTATCAGAGCCATGGAGGCCACAGAGCTATAGAAGTGAGGTGTGAACATATTTTCATTCTCGCATGTCCCGTCTCTAGTAGGGTGCAAACTCTAGTACTGAAAACTTCCGGTATTTTCAAGAACAAAAATTCTTGCACCCTAGACAAAGGCAGGGTGCGAACTTCATTGGCATTCTCGTAGGCAAATACACTAGCAGGGTGCAAAATTCCCTCACCCTAACAATGGAGCAGGGTGCAAACTTCTTGGGCATTCTCGCAGGCTACAGTGGAGTAGGGTGCGAACTTGACAGGCAAGTTCGCAAGCTATACACAGGCAGGGTGCGAACTTCCCTCAGGTTTCTTTCAGGTGGGGTGCGAACCTCCCAGGGCAAGAGGAAAGTGAAGGGGTTGAGTTTTGGGTTGGATAAAATTCAAATTTGAGGGATTTTATTGGTGCGACACTTGATTAAAGATCGAAATGTCTTTCAATGGCTTGAGGTTGGAGTATACACTCAAGGGAAGCTCTAACTACATTGCTTGGAAGGAAAGGATGGAGGCAGTGCTTGAAGATAATGGCTTAAAGGGTTACATTGACGTAGATGTTCCTAAGCTGGATGCGACAGACACTGCAAATATTGATGCATGGAAAAAGAAAGTAGAAAAGGTGAGGAGGATTCTTTTGGAGGGAGTACAAGACCACATTGTCTCAAGTCTCCATGGGAAAACCACACCATATGCAATGTGGAAGGTTTTGGCAGATCTGTTCCAAAATAGCAGTGACCATAGGAAATTGGTGCTCAAAGATAAACTCAGGAAGATCAAGATGGAGAAAGGAGAAACCATTCCAAAATATCTCACGAAGTTTTTCCAATGTCATGATGAGCTTGGAAGTGTGGGAATAACAGTCTCTACTGATGATTTGGTGAGCTTGGTGCTCCTAGGGCTTCCTAAGAGTTGGCACAGTTATCAAGAATCTGTCAATGGAAGGGAAAAGTTGTCGGATTGGGAACAACTATGGTCGGATCTAGTGCAAGAGGAGTTCAGGTGGAATACCAGAGATGGATCTTCATCAAAGCGTGATGATGAAGAAGATTGTGCTTTGAATGCCAAAGAAAGGAAAGGGAAAGGGAAGAAATGCCAATCAACTTCCGAGTCTAAAGTCAAGAAGCTGGATTTTTCCAAAGTGAAGTGTTTTCACTGTCACGAACATGGGCATCTCGCTACTAATTGTCTGCAGAAGAAGAAGAACAAGACGGTTGCTAGAGCTACAACTGGTGAGGCTCTTGTCTCACAATTTGAGCTTGACTTCTCTTTGATCTCATGCATGGCTTCAAGTGCATCAGGATCTGTGTGGTATTTGGATAGTGGCGCTTCCTTCCACATGACGGGAGATAGAGATTCTTTCATTGACTTGGAGGAGAAAGATCTCAGAATGCATATAGAGATGGGCGATGATGGAAAATACAGTGCAACTGGTATTGGTACCATTACCTTTCAGAGGGAGTCAGGTAAACCATTTCAATTGAAAAATGTTATGCATGTTCCAGGTCTGAAGAAAAACTTTGTCTCAGTTGCAATGTTGGAGGACAGAGGCTATGATGTTGTTTTTAGTAGTGGTATAGCCTACCTGCGACATAAAGCAACAGGTCAAGTCAAGAAGATAGGGATTCAAGCTAAAAATATCTACATGTTGCGGGTAGATGGCTGCGGTGCCATGATAGGAAAGGCAGAAACAATGGTGAGCCAGGATGAGGGCGAATTAAGGAACAGGAGATTAGGACATCTTCATCAAGTATCCTTGAAGATCGTGCAACAAATATCTATTGGACTTCCAAGGAGAACACTTGCTCGGTCAGATCAGTGCAAGGGGTGCACCCTGGAGAAGTATGTAAAGTCCACCTTTCATGAAAAGGATAACCATGCATCGGTAATCCTAGAGAGAGTTCACACGGACGTGTGTGGACCATTCTCAGTTGCTTCAACAACAAAACATAGGTATTATGTTATTTTTGCTGATGACTGTTCTCGTAAATGCTGGATATTCTTCATGCAGAAGAAGGATCAAACATTCTCAAAGTTATGTGAGTTTAAAGCATTGGTGGAGAAAGAGTTAGGGAAGCAAGTGAAAGATCTAAGGAGTGATAATGGTGGAGAATACATCTCTAACGAATTCAAATAATTCTACAGCAGAGAAGGAATTCGAAGAGAACTCATAGCGCCTCATAACCCACAACAAAATGGGGTCGTGGAGAGAAAGAACAGAACGATCGTGGGTGCAACACGAGCAATGTTGCATGATCAGGGCCTACCATTGCATTTGTGGGAAGAAGTATGTAATACTGCATTTTATGTGCAGAACCATTTTCCTCATAGAATACTCAACATGAGTACACCTAAAGAAGCTTTTACTGGTAAGAAACCTGATGTTTCGCATTTAAAATTTTTTGGCTCATTTTTTTTTGTGCATGTGAACAAGGATGCCAGGAAGAAGCTGGAACCGATTGCTGAAGTTGGGATATTTGTGGGGTACATAGAAACACCCCATAATTATCATGTGTATTTGTCGAACAGTAAGATGATTGTTATGCGACGAGATATAAAATTCGATGAGGGGAAAGCCATGCGATTGTAGCTTGAGAGGGAGCTAGACTTGCATGCAGAAGAGGAACTGTTGGTTCCCAAGGATGAGTTTTAAGATGTGGATCAGCCACATGAAGAGGTTCATGGAGTGGAGGAAACCACTAAAGCAGAGGCATCCATCAGAAATGTCAGAAAGTGCACCATGGAAGCTGATAGATTGAGACTAGATGTTGCACAGAATATAGGATCCCCTATTTCACAATGCAAACAAAGACAATCTCTTGATTGATTTGCTGGATACATGGCTCTTATGAGAAAACATATTGTGACTAAACCATCTTCCTTTCAGGAAGAAGTGGAGGACCTCACTTGGGTTGATGCTATGGTAGAGGAGTATGACTCCATTGTCAAAAAAAGTGTATGGGAAATTGTCCCAAGACCGATTGATAAATCAGTGGTAGGTTCGAGATGGATCTACAAGGTAAAGCAAGCTATTGATGGGAGTGTGGAGAAACACAAGGATAGGTTTGTGGCCCAGGGATTCTCACAGATCAAGGGGATAGATTATGGTGAGACCTTTGCACCTGTCACAAGGTACTCTTCCATAAGATCCATCCTTGCACTCTTAGCGCAGATGGGCTAGCGCATTCATTAGCTGGATGTAAAAACTGCATTCCTCAATGGGATAATTGAGGAATAAGTGTACATTGAACATCCATAAGGTTTTGAGACCTTTGACACAGTGTTGCATGTGTGCAGGCTCAAGAGAGCACTGTATGGGCTGAAGCAAGCACCCCGTGCTTGGTACACTCAGATAGACAGCTATTTCACTGGGTTGGGCTTCACCAAAAGTGAAGCAGATGCAAACCTATACC
>JZKD02S2406387.1:254818-269199 GCA_000966675.3 Picea glauca | reverse complement strand
GAGATGAAGGATTTGGGCCTTCTTCATTATTTCCTTGGTTTGGAAATATGGCAGCGAGATGGTGAACTTTTTGTGTCTCAAGGCAAGTATACCAGGGAGATACTTAGTAAGTTTCACATGGAGGGCTGGAAACCCATTGATATTCCTCTTCCAGGAAACTGGAAGAAAGAGGATGCTACTTCTGGAGAGGTAGTGGATGCTACTGTCTATCGACAGTTAGTAGGTTCACTAATGTATTTAGTGAACATGAGACCAGACATTTTCTATGTAGTTAACCAGCTAAGTCAAGCGATGGTTAAGCCTACCAAACTCTTTTGGAAGGTGGGAAAGCATGTCCTGAGATATCTGAAGGGCACATCTGAGTATGGATTATGGTACAAACAGATGGATGAGGTGAAGTTGCATGGCTTCACCGATGCAGATTGGGTACGCAGCCCAACGAACAAAAAGAGAACATCAGGAGGGATCTTTAGTATTGGATCTACAACTATTTCTTGGTACAACAGAAAACAGAGATCCGTGGAACTTAGTTCAGTGGAAGCGGAATACATGGAAGCAAGTCAAGCTACATGTGAGGCTATCTGGATGAGGAAGATCTTGGTTGGTTTATTTGGTTCTCATTTAGATCCAACAGCGATTTATTGTGATAATCAAAGTTGCATTAAACTCTCGATTAATCCTGTGTTTCATGATAGATCTAAGCATATAGATATCTGGTATCATCATCTCAGATATTGTGTGTAGCAGAAGATCATGTTGCTTCAATACATTCCTACGGAAGATCAGGATGCGGACATTCTGACGAAGGTGCTCACTAGAAGAAAATTCGAATATCATAGAGATAGGATTGGGGTGAAGGATAATCCCTTTCTTGTTGAGAGGGAGTGTTGAAAAGTCAACAAGAAACATGTGTCTAATTTACTTTTCCCTTAATTAAATTAGATAATAAATATTAATCTATTATCTCATTCATAATTGAGTGATTTGGAATTGTAATAGAATTATAAGTTTAGTTAAGTGAGTTAATATTAGTTGTAACTAAACATGCACTAGTGAGAGTTCAGTTAATCAGTGAACTCACATGCAACTAAAGATTCTCCACGGTTAACAACATGCATGTCAGTTCCAATGGAGATCCAATTGAGATAATAGGTGAAAGGGATAGTTTGGCTATCAGTTGTGATTTGTTCACACATGCAGTGAATATGCTTATGAGCATGTGCAAACGAGGCAATTGTATTCATTCGATTCATTGTGAGAATTCAGATTGCAGAGTTTGTGCAGAGGAGGCAAGTTGTCTGGACACAGGAATTGGCACATGTATTTGCTAATTTGTGTATGACAGTGTGAGACGATTGTATTGTACTGAGAGCTCTTGGATTAGAGTTTTGTATGAGATTGTTTCATGATTCGTGATATACATAATATATGATAGTGGGGTTTTTAGCTTTACGCTTTCCCGGTAAAAATGATGTGTTGCGTGTTATTGATATTTCACTTTGTGCATTGTGGTTGTGATCGTGGTTTAATTGCTTCAGAAATAATAATAGTAGAAGCAATTTTGTGTTTAACAAGTGGCAGAAATTGTTAGATCAGGAAAATTGTAGGAATACATTAATTTGTATCGTAATTTCTATGCTTTGGGCTTATAGAACTACCTACAAGAATCTAATAGGGTAGACACCACTTAGATTGGTGTATGGAAAGGAAGCTTTAGTTCCCTTATATTGTTTGATACCAAGTTTGCGCATTGCAACAACTATAGACATGACAGAAAGGGGTGCAATGCAAGAAATATTTTCTCAACTGGTGGAATTAGAAGAGGACATAACTATAGCAGGTTTCCATCATGAGGTACATAAAGAAAAGGATAAAGCATGGAATGATAGACATATCGAGAAGAATACTTTTAAGGAAGTAGATCCGGTTCTTCTCTACAAAATTAATTATTTGAAGCACCTAGGGAAGCTTAGAATGTTGAAGAAAATTCTATTTTCGGCACACTAGTTCAATGGGAGTTAACTGATTAGTTCTATTTGAGATGTTCTAATCTTAGACCATCACTATTATGACTGCATTCCTAATTATAGGATGTCATAGCCTATATGAGTGAATATCACTCACTCATTGATAATATCAATAATATACATTGATTCTAATTCTTCATTGTGCATCTCTCTTTCTTTTCTTGATAAGCTTTGTTTGTGTATGCTTTATCTAGGTCTCCTGTGCAGGTTTCCATGAAAAACTGACATGGTATCAGAGCTAAGCTACTTGGAGAAACCCAGAAAAGCTAGAGAAGAGAGAAAGAGTCCTTGAGTAAACCTAGTTTCTATAATCGTTGTGACTATCCCTATCGAAAGGTGCGATGATTGGAATTGCCGTGACCTATCCCTATCGAAAGCTATGATGATTGGAATCATCATGACCTGTACACAACCAAGGTGAGACCTCATTGGACGATGTTCTTCATCCAGGGTGCGACGATTCAGTTTTTGACAATCATCGCACTGTGTCCTTCACTAGGGTGTGATGATTCAACATCATCACACTTTACCCTTCTCTAGGGTGTGACGATTTAGCAGCCATCCAAAAATTGGTTTTCTACAGTAAAATTGTGATATCTCGAAATTTGTAATTTGGGTCGGGCTGAAATTTGTACCAGAGATGTATAATATAGGGATTCTCATGCTCGCCGAAAATATCCAAACCCCACATCATATTTTAGGATATATTTATTTTTGATCATATATATAGTTTCCATAGCACCACCAGTCATATCTCAGAATCCACGATCTAGGTTTTCATGATCTTTTCAGAATCAATAAAAGGATGGAGGCAATGATATTATTCAATAAAGTCTAGTGATAATACTCACACTATACAACTATTTTGAATGGAATTTGAAGGCCACATTTCAACTCAAAATAAAAGGACTGCATAATTTGATGATGGTGACATAAACATAACCTACATCAACACTTGAAAAGACCAGATGGGTGAACCATAAGGATGAGGCCACATGATTAATTTTTGAGTTAATATCCACTGATCTATGGTTTCATGTTTCCGCATGAAAGACTCAAAATGAGATCAGGACAAACTTGGAAGGACTCTTTGGAAAGAAGGATGATATGCGAGGTCATATGCTTGAGGTAGAGTTAAATACCTTAGACCCTAAAAGTTTTGATAATATACAAGATTTATTTACTAAATTTAAGTCTTTGTTATTGAGCTTGGGTGAATGTGGTATTGACAAGTCTACACAAGAGAAACAACTTATTCTAACAATCTTGTCCAAGCTAGCACTATAATATGTTGTATATGTCTCCAATTTCCATTTTGGCAGATGTCTTTTGGGCACAAATTAGAAAATACCTACAATGGCTCAGTTCATTCAGTATCTCAGACAAGAGAAAAAAAAACTCATACTGATGGCCCTCATGAAAGATCCCAAAGTGCATGCACTCACCGTGCATGATGGAAAAGGGTCATCCAAACAAAACGGGAAGGAGGGATATTCCAAACCCTTCAACGATTCTTCAGGTTCCATAGGCTCTTCATATTCTAAGAAGAAGAAGAAAGGAAATCAATGCACTTACTGCAATAAACCAAATCATTAAGAATCCACATGCATGAAGAAACATATCGATCTTATGGCACATGAACTTCAACAAAACAACCTTGGACACTTCATTCCAGAGGGAGTCGAGAAGAATAATAAGAAGGAAGAATATCCTTCTCCTAAGAAAGGTAATCATCATGCTCTTATTGCAATTAATTCCTCAATTGATTCATGGATTATGGATTTTGGTGCATCCCATCATATGGCAGCGAAAGATGAAGTTTTCTCTTCTTTGAGTCCATTCTCAAGACCCCCTATTCTCATGGGGTATGATACTCCAGTAGTAGTAGTAGGATAAGGGAGAGTGGAACTCCACAATGGAAGTTTTGAGAATGTTCTACATGTTCCAAAGATTTCGATGAATCTTCTCTCAGTTTTTTAGATCACTTAGAAAGGTAAAAATATTGAATTTACATCAGATTCAATTTTAGTAATTGAGATGCATGAAAATTCCACCATTGCAATTGGTGAGGTGGATTACAAGTCAAGGTTGTATAAATTCACTAAGTTTTCTGACAATGAATAATTTATTCTACTTACAAATAATGAGAGTACTTTTCATGCACCTCCAGTGAAACATGCATATATTCTTGTTCTTCCATTAGTTTCAGACATCAAAGATGATTCCATACACTCATATTTTGTACATGGAAATAAGAAGGTAGTACGTCCACATAAGAAGCCAACACCGAAGCTTCAATAGATGCCCAAGAAGGTACAAACCACACTTAAGCCAACAAGAAACCTTTTAGGGAATCCATTGGATTCGAGGAGGACTCGATGTTAGCATGAGGATTCTTCTCATGTATTTTCATCTTCAGAACTTGTGATGCCCATGCATTTCTATATGGCTCAATATATTTATCCGCCAACCTACAATAAGGTTGTGGGGAATCCATTATGGAAATAAGCCATCCAGGTGGATCATGAATCTATCCTAGATAATTCGACTTGGTATTTGGTTCCACTTCCATCATAAATGAATATTTGTAGGTGAATATGGGTCCATAAGATCAAGAGGTATAAGGCTCTACATGTTTCCAAAAGACTTCATTAGATCCATAAATATTTCTACATCTTCATGAATACTTTTAGTAAGAAGAAGTTTCAGACTTTGTGGGATCGTCTTGCAGTGAAGAACATAGTTTCCTGGAAGCTTCCATTTTCTTCTTTTGATACATTATCTTTTGAGGGGGGGGGGTTGTTCCCACATGGTTTTCCCTCTTTCCTCACTTGTATTCATTTTTGATTAGTTGCATCGTGCATGAGTGCATAATATGGCACAGTATCCAAGACTTATTTTTTACTCTATAGTGATGTTCAGGGGGGGTGTTGGAGAAATTTCTATTTTTGACACACTAGTTTAGTGGGAGTAACACTAGTTCAATGAGAGTTAACTGACTATTTCTATTTTATACTTTCTAATTTTATACCATCACTATTATGCATGCATTCCTAATTATAGGATGTCATAGCCTATATGAGTGAAGATCACTCACTCATTGATCATATCAATAATATACATTGATTCTCATTCTTCATTGTGTATTTCTCTCTTTCTTTTCTTGAAAAGATTTGTTTTTGTATGCTTTAGATAGGTCTCCTGTGTAGGTTTCCATGAAAAACTAACATAGAATGCATTGGCTAGGGCCATATCAGATAAATGTTTTCATAAATGGAGGTGTTGTACAAATGAAAGACTTAGCAGGAAAGGAAGTTCAAGGACTGGTGAATGGTAGTCAACGAAACTATATAGGGACAATCGACCCACTAACCTTCAGTAGTTGCATCGCAACAAGTAAACTTGCATATATTGTAAATAGTGGGAGTTAAAAGAAGAAAAAGGAGAGAAAAGAAGAAAAATGAAGAAAAAAAAAGAGAGGTAGTTAGAGGAATAAGTGATAGACAGATAGTTGAAAATGATAACACACATTATACAAAAAAATGTTGGGATAGAATTCATAAGACTACACAAAGGAAAAGTAAACATTGGGTGATGGGACAGAGAATGACTGGAAAAGAAAGGATGCATCAGAGCATTAATGATATAGTCATGAAATGGGAAAAGTCAGGAAAATGAAAAACACTTGTGATTTTTGAGTGACCAAGCGACAGAGAAATCAGAGTGTGCGAAAGTGTGATATTCTGAAGAACCCAAGTGAAATCTACAATAGCTTTTTCCCAAAAACAAGAAGATGGAACCTCCCAAAGTTGTCTTTGTCGGAAAGTTTGCAAAGGTGACCCAACAGACAAGGAGGAAAAAGGAAATAATAGTAGAACCAACAAATATCGTAGAGGTGGAATAGTTTAAAACACTGAAGAGTGAATCCCTTAGTCCAACAAGGGTAGAATAAGAAAAACCAGTCGCACAAGAAATGGAAGTAGATCAGAGTGTAGGAAAATCGGAAACCATACAGACAAGGCAAACCCTAATTCAAAAAACTCTGGAGGAGCGGAGGAGATGAAAAAACAGAGTGAGGGGACCGATGAACAATAATTCATGTTCAAAGACATTACATGCCAACATGAAACATAGGGAGAAGAAGAAGAAGAGGCTAAGGAAGAACATGCTAAAGAAAACCCAACTGTAGGCTAGAAAAGGAAAATACGAGGATCTCCAAGCAAGAAAACCTCAGTGGAGATCATACTACCTCATATCCCAGACATTGTAGTTGTAGTTGAAGATATGCTAGGAAAAGTAGAAAAAATAAACTATGTATATCATGAAGTGATAGACACAACAAATGTTCCTGACCTTGTGTAGGAATTCTATTTAGAGAACAAGGAGGAGTCAAGACCCTCAGTAAAACCAATTTTGGAGCCCATCCAGTGGATCAAAGGATTATACAATTCATGTATTATGAACTTGCTGGAAATACTGCATTTCAAGAGCGGTAACAATGTGGGACATCGTGTAAAAAAACTACTGGAAATGGTACATTAATGTATCCTATGGATGAACATACTAGTACATATAGATTTATAAAGAATATAAACAATCATAATATTTCCAACCAGCGACGTAAAACCAGAGGATTACTTGGAGAACAAATAAAGGTACAAGGAGATTGCAGAAGAGGTTAAAGCGCAATTCGATACAAATAGGGGAAACAAGGGTATAGTGATAAAGGAAATCAACAACCCTGTGAAGAGGTTTTCCATGAATCTTATGGCATGTAAAATCTTGAGGAAGTGTAGAAAGGAATAGGCCCTAACAAGAGTCATAACAGTAGCTACGAAGTGTGAACATGGTATAGTATTCAGCTGGGCATCGTATTTACTGAACCAATTTTTGATAGACTGCAGGGATGCACAAGAAAATGGGGCATAATTACATTACTCTTGGATATTGATATTGGTATGATGGCAGGAACCCAAATTCACATCCTTTTTGGACAGAAGAGGTAAATGCTTCGCATCATTATATACAACCTTATGGTAGGAAAATGACACTAAGAACCAACATGCAAATTGTGCAGTATTTTTAATGTTCCTAGAAAATACGAAATAGAATAAAAGTAACATGTGGATAATGCCAATCAAAGTGGTGAAGGAAAATGAAGGAATTTCCAACTTTAAGGCTTCAAGACACCACATTTGGATTCAGGGTAGAAGCGATCCAAAGAAGAAATGGATAGAAATGAGGTACTACACAACGCGGGAGGAGGTAGAATGGATAGTGATCAACTATCCTATGCAGTGGAAAATTCCATTAAAACAGAATAAATGAACAAAACCTAAGGAACAAGTAGAAACAGGCCCATCAAAGAAGACATGTAGCCCAACATAAAATACAAGAAAAGCTATAGAGGACAGTCAAACCTCGGGGAGTAGCGCAACAATCAAGACGACAAGGAAGAAATACATTGTGTCAAGGGAATAATTGAAAGGAGACGAAGAGCAGGAAAAGGGAGATAGCTCTCACAAAATGGAGATACAGAAGGACCAAACAAAAAAGAAGAAAATTGAAGCACAAACCTCAACCCCAACCAAGAAGAGGATGGGAAGACATGGGGGGAATAAGAAATAAAATGAAGTACCATAAGAATCCCCCATTACTCACTATCAGAGAATACGATGTAAATTTCATCACAAACACATTCTAAGATAGAGGGGATAATGCAGTACTTTCCGCAGAAGTACAAAGAGAGAAAAGTATGGATAAGTTAGTAGAAGTACATGAAATTCTATAGAGACCGCAGGTCAGTATAGTGTGTCATCCTATAATGCAACAAAAATAAGAAGCACAAGAAGCACCAATATAGAAAGAATAGGAAGAGACAATACAAACATTAGTAAAGAGAAGTGATAGTTTTAAGGTCACGCAGGAAATGTTGGAAGTAGATGAGAACACAACACATAAACATGTGAAATACATAGAACATATCAAGCTAGTGCTGACACACATACCCACAAAGGCATTATATGTGTTACATGAGAGTGCGATGCAGGAAGTCTAGTATAGAGCTAGGGCAGATGCCACCAACCCAAATATTGACAGGGAGGTTAAGGAGATATTGCAGGTAACTTGTGAGAAAATAACAATGGAGAAGGAGGAGGAGAAACAATGCATAGATAAACTAGAGGAGAAACTTGCAGAAGTATACAACATCATACTAGATTGTGCACAGGAAATGGAAGTCAATAAAAAATTGTGTAGACAATGGAGAGATATAAGAAAGAGATAGAATATTTAACCTAAAAGTTGACTCCTAGCACACCCCCATAAGTGAGGGAACTAATAGATCAGGAGGATACTATGCAGATAGATAGCATAGTGTAGGAAGCAAATGAAGTTGCATAATTGTATGACAAAACTATGCACATTTGGACCAACTTGGAGGAAGATGAAAGGATCCAACAATTGGAGTAGAGAGAATAAGAGATGAATGTTGCAGTTTAGGACCTAAATAGGAGGAAAAATACAATGGAAATATCTGTAATATTGAGGTCCATGGAAGAGATGAAAAACTTGTTGGAAGAGGTAAACACTGCACAAGAGGAGAAACAAGAATGACAGGCTCAGTTGGACCCCCCACAAGAACAAGAAAAACAAATGATAACAACACTGGAAACAGAGAAATCCAACATGGAACAGGCACATGCATAAAGAAGGGAAGTGTTAAAAGAGCATATGATAGTGCAGGATGTGGATATACTGGCAGAAAAAAGTGTGTAGGAAAAAGAGAAAGCGATAGATTTTGCATAGAAGTTTCATGCAATGGAGGTAGCATTACAACAAGTGAACCATGTCTGAGTGGCTCAGGATGAGACACAGGTTAGTGTTGGGGGCCTATTGGAGAAACCATTTTTTGGAGTAATCACAATAAGCTGTTGCAATTACTAATACAACTGAAAGGGGGGGTGAATCAGTTGTCTCTGTGCTTAAACAATCTATGACTATTCAATAATAATTTTTTTTTTTTTAATCTCTTTCAAGTGACCATCAATATTATACAAGATATGAACAACATAAATAATGAACATCAGTCACACATAATATATACACAGAGACATATTTTCACGAAGAAACCCATAAAGGGAGAAAACCTCTTCTTCTTCGAATGATAGGCAGTCTTTTAAGTTCCGTACATCATCTATCTTTGAGCACCAACTTAATGTGAGGATAGTACCTCTATTTTACAAGATCCAACATGTTGAGAGCACCAACTCTCTAGTTTCTCTAGCACACACTAGAAGGAAGAACCAACTCCCTGAGTGTTCCAGCACCGATCGGATGGAAGCACCAACTTCCAATATTCAAGCACCAACTTAAATATCATAGGAACAAATTCCTCCCTAGCACCACCCAACCTCCCTGATTATTAAAATGAATGAATAAACTGTCAGCAAAGATATATCAATTCTTACCACTTCTCCTCTGTTTTGCAATTATTCTTTGCTTCATTATACGTCTTCTTTGTTCATGTTTTGTTTATCATTTCTGAGTTTGATCTCACATTGCACATTCAACGATTTTCCTTTCTCCCAGTTTACTTCATTTTTCAGTCAGAACAACTAGCAATACACAATCACTGCACATCCCTTTTTATCCACACCAACCTCTTCAGTTACACCTTGAGTCTCGGGCAAAAATGCCTCAGCAACTAAATCGCCAACTATTCAAGAATCATGATTCAGTTTAGCTAACTAAATCATAACTGGAGAGTTAATCATGAGGTGGAACAATATCCCTTCGATCAGATTCCCAATTCATCATTGTCGTTGGATTACATCTGTAGGATCTTGCGTTTATCGCATGTGCCCACTGGCTATGACCACGAGCTAATTAGAAAGTGATTTCACATTTCACATTTCAGATATCTTATGGTGAGGATTCTCAAATTTCCATGTCGCGATCTCTGAAAATAGAGATTAGCAATTAGTACCTTCCCTTTTCGTGACCACTGTCTAAATCAACAGGCGCTATGCAATTTCGTGTTTCACAAATTTTGTTGTGAGTCACTCTGACTCTTCCAAGTCCCGATCATGAAATGGATCCTTTACACTTGCAATATCCTTTCTTCACATGCCCACAGCTGTGACCAAGCACTTATCCATAAATCACTTTTGTGACTTTCTATTTCGAGAATCCTGTAATGAGGCATCTTGACTCTCCATGTCGTGATCAATGAAACTTTGAAATGGAGCCAGATCAATGGTCTATGCTCTCCCTTGATCAACGACTTAGATTGAATTGCAATTTCACATTTTGCGATTTCAAAGGATAGATATACTCCTTCCTTTGAATTTCCAGTCATCAAAAAGCTGACCTCTCGCCATGTGTAGTTTGCATCTGTAATGACCCTCCTCGTTACGACAACAACTCTGATAACAGGTGTAATTTTTTTTTTTTTTTTGTTTAAGGTGTGTGCGTGCATGTAGAAGTAACAGAAACTCTAGACTCTACGTCGCCACTCGACAACCAATAAGACGCAACCACGATGACCACAACAAGAGGAAATTAGGCACACAACTGCAAGCGTTAAACAACCATAGACCTAAGGAAGGATCCATCATGGTAGATTACTATTTCTGCACAGGAAAGCAGGGCGTTTAATCTTAGTTCTCTGCTCCGGGGAGAGAGAAGGTCAGATGGACTCCTGGCCGACTGCTCAGGTAGAAACTATAATCCCCTCAGATGTGTCGCAAGAGTAGAAACCCTGCCTTTAAAGGGCTCGAGACTCTTGATACGACACTGGATTCCTTACACAAAATAATCACACACACTGGCCTATATACTAAGGCTACATGGAGGCGTCCACATTCCGCCTGACACTAATAGACTAAGAACACACAATTTTACTACCCGGTACCACCTAGATGAACAAGGACTACAATCTACCCTAGTCTTAAGACCATTCCATCGTGCAACTATAGATCAATTGTTGTCTAGGTACCTTATAAAATTAATCATTCCAGGCCTTATTGTGCAAGCCTGTTCTCAACTGGGTTATCATTTAACCAAATCATTGATCCATATTTAACAAGTAAAAGACTAGTTAAAAGTTTCGTTTACAGCAACCCTAACTTTTAACTTAAGGTTAGTGCAACAGTCTAAATTCCATTACTCATGCATATACTATAAATAAAACGAAGAGTTATGACTTATCAATGGGCAATAATCTATAAGTATTCGGTCATGAATAAAACACCCTCCTAATCAATGAACTCAAATCAATTTAAATCCAAAATAATCACTGGGGACAAATTATCAATTAAAGCGGAATTTACCCTTTAATTATAATTAAAGCTACGTTCGAAAATCAATTGTCTCCTTCATGGAATAACAAGGAATAGTGATGATTCATTGTTTAAAGAAATATTAACATCAGTCTAACATGAGAATGACATAATAACGCAATGTACCGACTTCAATGACTCGCTTAGGTTTTAATCAAGAATCGTTAACTCATAATTATAAATGCAATCTTCTTCCAATAGCCTTTCCCTTATGAATAAATTTAACACCCACAGTAAAACACCATTGGATAATGCAAGGAAAAATAGAGAATACCACTAAAAAGGTAATAAAGCTATGGATAAATTTAATTTAATTAAGCGCATTTAACGCTCCCTTAAAAATGCAATGAAAAATAGAAAGACCACTAAAAAGATAATAAAGATATGGATATAATTTAATTCAATTAAGCGCATTTAATACATCAATAAAAATGCAATGAAAAATAGAAAAACCACTAAAAGGTAATAAAGCTGTGGATATATTTAAATTTAATTAAGCGCATTTAATACATCATTAACAATGCAATGAAGAATAGAAAAACCCTTAAAAGGTATTTAAGCTATGGATATAATTAAATTTAATTAAGCGCATCTAATACATCACTAACAATGCAATGATGAATAGAAAAACCCTAAAAAGGTATTTAAGCTATGGACATAATTAAATTTAATTAAGCGCATCTAATACATCACTAACAATGCAATGAAAAATAGAAAAACCCTAAAAGGGTAAATAAACTATGGATATAATTTAATTTAATTAAGCGCATTAATGCACCATTAAAAATGCAATGAAAGTGGGAAAAACACTAAGAGCTAAGAATGTATAGGCATATAAGGTGATGTGCGATATCGATATTCCTCCCTTATTCATTTACCTTGATGCCTTAAGTTTTACTTGAACACACACATGTTTTTTTTGCAACGACGTATGTATTTTTAAATGGCAATGACATATATAAATATCAAGAGTTTAGGAACGGAAAGCAGAACTATTCCTTCAAAAATCATCTTACCAGACAACTGTATTAACCGTGTGCATTCGATGGAATATCATAATTGTCCAGATTTATCAAAGGCGAGCAGATCTGTTTCAATAATAATATTATTATAACTAAGACATCTGCTATGTGTCCCCACTTCTTATGCTATTGGGTTTATCTGAATAATTCTACCGTCACAACTCAATCAGAGCTAAATCTGCTACCAATCAAGCAATTAGGAGCATTGAAGCCGTCGCTAAAACCTAGTTCTGGTATTAAGTATGGCAATGACATGTGGTTATAGGAAAAGTAAAATTTAAACTCGGCCAGAAGAAAAGGGAAGGTAGGATTAAATACCGTAAACAATAAAATCATGGAAGTTACAATAAGGCAGCAATAGTTTTAACTCTGGTAGTAATAACTCTAATCAGGCAGTCACATAAAGGCTGAAGGAGATGCGCAGGGAAAAGGTTATCCAAGGGAGAGAAAGGAGAGGGTGACGACGTCCAGGCTAACTCAGCTACCCCATTCAGAATTAACCCTAGTGACACCCTTTTACTGTACGCAGAGAAGAATTGATTGGCAGGGGCCCTATTTTTAAAGGCAAGAGGAGAGTTGTACACTTAATACACCAGGGCGCAGAATGGGGGTTACACCCAATGGAAGAGCAAACACGAACTTACCAAATGTGTCCGTAGCTGAGTTAAAATGTCGTAAAAATGCGAATCATGTTAATGCCATTAACAATGAACATATTGAATGCCATTGAATCGTAGACAGAGGTAAAACGCCGACCATTAAAACGCCCAAAATATAAAAGAAAACCCAATGTAAACTTGCCCACTGTATACGAATGCCCAGCAAATAAAAAGAGAAACCCACCAAAAGACTGCCATTATATATATAAAAACGCCCAGCATGTAAGGAGAACCCACTGTGGAAATGGCCATAGTTAAAAAAAAAGCGCCCATCATATGAAAAGATAAACCCTAAATGAAAACTGCCACGGTATATAAAAACTACGCCCAGCATATAAAAGAGAACCCATTATGAAAACATAGATGCCCCGACGGATCACACGCCTGTTGACTATGGTGCAACACACACAGAAATACGAGATTGCTACACACTGGAAGACAAATGCGCACAAGTAAATGCCCCTAGTAATATTTAAACGCCCGTGCCAGAAGGATCAATGCCCTCAATAAAATTTACCCCATAAGAATACGCCCACAGTCAAGAAGATTCCAGAACAATTATAAATAAGTAAATTTTTACTTAGTCCCGAACCGTAGATAAAATTTTACTCCGTCAAGAGCAGTGATTTATAAAAATTCCTCAGTCCAGAACAATCAATAATAAGTAAACTACCCAATTTATAAACTAAGTTTATACTATAACCATTGAAGCTACAAGTTTACACCAATAACCATTAAAACTACAATTTATAAACATGATTCACACCATACCACTGAAACTACAGATTTGCACAATAACCATTAAAACTACAGTTTATAAACACTCAAAGCAAGGTAAAAATGCCCAGAGATTTATAACGCCCAAATATGAATGACATACCTGTGCCCTTATCGCTTGCAGCAATGAATCATGTTCTCATGCTGCTCCTGCTCCTGCTTGCCGAACATAGAGGAATCACCGGTACCTCCCATCCAAACGCTAGGGGTACTCTGCTTCCCCCTCAGCCCCCCGAGCCGCAAAGGGGCCACACCCAATCCAGACAGTAGCCTAGCTTCCCAGCTCGCCTCCAAGGCTGAGCTACCACTCAAGTCAGCTTTGAAAATCCCCAACTCCTACAAGTAATCAGTCCAACAGCATAACAATACATAATAGCGGAATCCCCTTCTTTTTCACCATCCCCTTTCTTTTATCCTCTTTTTTGACCTAATCACATTTTGTTGTAGGTTTTTTTTTTCAAAACCCTAAATCATATTTCCTTTAAGTTTTCCCCCATTTTATTTATTTATTTATTTTTATTTTTTTTGAAAACTCAACAAGGTAAATGCGCTAAG
>JZKD02S2406387.1:222947-254768 GCA_000966675.3 Picea glauca | reverse complement strand
ATTTAATTAAGGAAGGAAACTCCTTGGATTAGGTGGAGGTTGCAAATCATAGGGGTAATGAATATTTAATGTATAGTCGTGAATTATGTTTTTTTTTTTACATAGGGCTCAAATTATGAACTGGCGACGCCTGGTTAGGGGAATTGTTTAAGGATTTATTCAAGTGTTGATGTCTTAGCGTTATTTAGGCTGACTCCTTCATCCAACATTATTGTGACATGCCCTTCAGGACGCACCACATGCTCCAAGGGTGCCAATCGCCTCTTGAATTTCTTTTGTGCGACGTGCCCTTGAGGATGCACCACGTGCTCCAAGGGTGCCACTCGCCAATTGAGTTTCTTTTGTGGGACATGCCCTTCAGGATGCACCACGTGCTCCAAGGGTGCCACTCACTGACTGGACTGATTGGTAGACATCTATAACCCCTAGAGTCAACACTCTGCCAGGTGAACTTGTGGGAGACTAAGGGTTCTAAGGAATAAGGCCCTCGCCTTATTGCACACCCCTTAGAATCATCGTGAGCGACTATCGCAGTCTGCCCTCATGGCATCGTGGATCCTCTCGAAATAGGTAGTCGTTAACCTACAGTTCGAGCCATGGCGGGAGTGCTAGTAGGCGGTGGCAGGGTTGTTGTCCACCCCTCTCCCTCAACCTCTCTGCAAATCGTGTGTGGCCCCTTTACTCCATATGTGAGTCTGGTCNGCAAGCTATCGTCAGCCTGCATCATCAACAATCATGTCAGAAATGTCAACATCAAATCATCAAATCAAATGAAACATCATAGTAAACATATCAACCCAAAAGCACACTCCTTGACTCAGTCCAGAGTCCAAGGGGGTTCTACCAATGCCTCTGCATCCTCAAGGTCAAAAACCCTACACACTCAACAAAACTGAGTCAATGGCACATGTCTACATCAAATAGTAACACATCATGTCATCTGTCAATCGCATCATAATCAGGTATAAATGGTCTAACATCATAAAAGTCCAGATCACTTGCGAGCAAGTGTCCTCAAATAATAAGTTTTCTCAGTGTGCCAGAGAAGGATGTTACATACACCCCCTCTTGGTCTAAACTTCGTCCCAAAGTTTCTCAGTATAAATGTAGAAATAAAGTATCACAGTATCATAAGTCTATATATCAAACAAAAATGGAAACTGCTGACACATATCATATGCGTCCTCCCAGGTTGCCGAGTGCGGACTATAATTGTCCCACTGGACCTTGACCTGATCTACCGTTCACTTCGTAACTGTCGAACGTGATGATCTAAGATGCAGACCGACTCAGCCATGAACACTCCCTCATCCGATACCTGCAAGGAACTCAGGTCAATCACATGTGTAGGATCACTAATATAATGTCTCAAAACAGATAAATGAAAAACATCGTGCATACGCCTCAAAGAATCAGGCAAGGCTAGTCGATAGGCCATGGGCCCCTTTCTCTCCACAATATCGAAAGGTCCCATGAACCTAGGAGAAAGTTTAGCTCCTTTTATAAACTTGATCGAACTCTTATGCGGTCTAACCCGCAAGAAGACTTGATCGTCGACCTCGTAACTATGGTCGACTCGGTGCGCATCGACATAACTCTTCTGTCGATCCTGCGCTTCTTTAATCCTTTGTCTTATGGTTTCCATCTGCTCTTCCATTTCTTGGATCACTTCTGGTCCCACCAGAACCCTATCCTCAAGCCGATCCCAACTCAAGGGCATCTGACACGGTCGCCCATAAAGAAACTCAAAAGGTGCCATCTTAATGGTGCTCTGGTAACTGTTGTTATAAGTGAACTCTACTAGAGGCAAGAATTCTTTCCAATGCTTTTGTTGGTCCATCACGTACATGCACAACATGTCTTCCAAAGTTTGGTTCATTCGTTCGGTCTGCCCGTCAGTCTCTGGGTGATACGCAGTACTAAAATTAAGTTCGGTTCCCAAGGCCTCTTGGAAACTCATCCAAAATCATCCAGTAAACATCAATCCTCGATCGGATATAATATTTTTAGGCATGCCATGCAACCTCACAATATCACTAATGAAAAATCTCGCTATGTCAGGCGCTTGATACATCGTACGCACAGGAATAAAGTGAGCACTCTTCGTCAGAGTGTCTACTACTACAAAAATCGAGTCGTGTCTCCTTGCCTTCAGTGGCAATCCAACAATGAAATCCATCGAAATAACTTCCCATTTCGATTCCGGTATGGCATGTGGTTGAAGTAATCCTATCGGGTGTCTATGTTCAGCCTTTACCTGCTGACACTCTAGTCATCTAGCCACAAAGTTGACTATATCGGCCTTCATTCCTTTCCAAAAGAATAATGGTTTAAGGTCTGCCCTCATCTTCGTAACCCCCGGGTGAGCCATGTAAACTGCTCTGTGAGCCTCGCTCAGGATCAACATCCTCAACTCGTCATTTGGAGGTACGTAAATCTGACCTCTAAACCTCAATAACCCATTGCTATCAAAATAAAATCCCTCATATCGTGGTACCGTCATTGTGTTTTGTCTGATAAAACCTTCGACTTCCTTGTACCAGTCATCATCACGCTGTAAAGTGAGAATCTTCTCCCATAGATTCATTTGAAGAGGAAACACCGAAAATATGCGTGGCCTTCGACTCAAAGCATCAGCTACTCTGTTCACAGTTCCCTTTATGTAAGTAATCTCGAAGTCGTACTCGCTAAGCAATTCCAACCAACGTCGTTGTCGTGCGTTCAGGTCGCTTTGCGTAAAAATGTGTTGTAGTCCACAATGATCAGTCTTTAATTCAAATTTCTATCCAACAAGGTAGTGTCTCCAAACCTTCAAGGCATATACGATGGCTAGTAACTCCAAATCATGCGTCGCGTAGTTCTCCTCATGCCTTCTCATCTTCCTCGAAATGTAAGCAATCACTCGTCTGTCCTGCATCAAGACTCCGCCTAAACCTTCCTTGGATGCATCAGTGCATACCAAGAAGTCTGCATCCATGTCAGGGACCTTTAGTATCAGTGCTATTGTCAGCAACTCTTTAAGCCTTTGAAATGATTCCGCGCATTTCTCAGTCCAAACAAACTTCTTGTTTTTCTTTTGCAATTTCGTAATCGGATTTTCTATCTTTGAAAATCCATCGACAAACCGTCGATGGTATCCTTCTAAACCCATAAAACCACGCACTTCTGTGACATTCGTCGGCGCATGCCATCCCATAATATCCTCAACCTTGGCGGGATCTACGGTGATACCTTCACCGGAGAAGACATGCCCTAAGTAGTGAATCCTCGATTGGTAAAAAAAGCATTTGGAAAACTTCCCATACAATTTGTGTTCTCGTAAACATTGTAGTACCAAGCTCAAGTGCTCGTCATGCTCCTTCGTCGTCCGAGAGTAGATCAAAATATCATCAATGAATACTTGGACGAACTTGTCCAGGTACTCGCAGAACACCCCGTTCATCAAACTCATGAATACCCCTGGGGCGTTTGTCAGTCCAAATGGAAAAACAGTAAACTCGTAATGTCCAAATCTCATCTTAAAGGCGGTCTTAGGGATGTCATCCTCCTTGATCCATAACTGGTGATACCTAGATCACAAATCGATCTTGGAGAACACTGTCTCACCCTTCATTTGATCAAACAGATCATTAATTCTTGGTAAGGGATAATGATTATTGATCATAGCCTTGTTGAGTTGACGGTAGTCAATGCAAAGCCTCCATGATACATCCTTCTTTTGTATGAAAATAACTGGTGCACCCCATGGTGACACACTAGGATGTATGAGTCCCAGGTCCAATAAATCCTTCAATTGCATTTTCAACTCTTGCAACTCTGGGGTCGACATCCGATAAGGCGTTCTTGCTATCGGTTCGGTTCCCGGTTTCAGGTCTATGGTAAACTCAAGTTCCCGTTCCGGCGACATCCCAGGAAACTCCTCAGGAAATACGTCTGCAAACTCCTTCACCATCGAAAGGTGTTCTAGACCTTCTACTACTCCCTTCTCGTTTAGCGTGAGGATTGCATAAAGTTTTCACCCCTTACGCATACTCTTCCGTAACTGCAAGGAAGAGATGAACCACAGGGAAATTCCCTGATTCCTTCCTACAATCACACGTCTCTGTCCTTCGTCATCAACCAAGCTCAACCATTTTGTCTTATAGTTTAGTATCACCTCATGTGTTTCCAACCTATCCATACCGATCACGACGTCATAAGACCCTAAGATCCTGACGTACAAGTTGACCCTTGTGACAAACTCTCCCAGGTTAAGGGCACAACCCGTAACCTTTCCTTCCACCTTCTGTTTAGCTCCTGAAGCCATCTCCATGAAGATAAAATCATCCTATTCGACTGCCTTTACCTTAATCCTTTTTAGCGCTGCACCAGAAATGAAACTCTCAGTAGCTCCTGGGTCTATCAAAATACTAAGGGTCTGGTCAGCGACAGTACCTGTCGTCTCAAGCATAGTCGACTGGTGCTCTGCCTGGCGGTTATTCACTGCTGCATGAATCCGATGGGCCTTGCCCATATCTCCCATGGTAGAGGGTCCGGCTGATCCGGACACTCTGGCCCTCTCCACAGGACAATCGCACTGGTAGTGTGGCTCCCCACACGTCCAACACCCCTTCTTCGGCCCAGTAGTCCCGGTACCCGAAGTAGAAGAGGATGGCCCACCAGCCTGGAAACTAGGTCTGTTTTGCTGAACAGGCCTAAACTGCTGCTCCTGCAGGCGACGCTGTTGTTGGTGTTGTGTTCCTCGATAAGGTGTTCGCTGCTGAGGCGACGGTCGTTGGGGTGTAGAAAAAGTGGATCCCCTCTAGAAGCCACGATGTCCCGATGTATGTCTCGCTGGTGTCTGATGCCGCGACGCACCAGATGAACTCTTCCCTATGGGTCTCGCTGGAGTCCTGGTCTGACCCCCGCTGATAAGCTCCTCCTCTGCTATGAGGGCCTTTTGGATAGCATCGTGCAAGGTTTGAGGAATCAAGATCCTAACCTTTGCACGCAAGCTGCCGTTAAGGCCAAACACGAACCGGTTGACCTTGAGCTTCTCAGTGTTAAGGTGCGGAGCATACCGGAGCAGCTCCATAAAACATGCCTCGTACTCAGACACCGTACGACCTCCTTGTCATAACGCGTTGAACTCATTGAGATTACGCTCAATGAATTCCTCTGAAAGGTACCTCTCTCGGAACCGTTCCTCAAACAGTTCCCATGACATGTCTTCAACGACCATGTTCAGCTGTGGCAGGAGTGTCTTCCACCATAGAAGAGTGATCCCCTTCAATTGAAAGACCGCCATGTGGACCTTCATGTTGGAGGTATAATCATGAAGTGCGAAACACATTTCCATATTCTCCAACCATGCCTCAGCAGCTACGCCATCTAGGGCACCAAAGAACTCAAGAAATTTTACCTTCTCGAGTTCACGGTGAATGCTACCTGTAACGGTCGGTGTGCGCGGCGGAACCTCAGTGGGTGCCAACGCCCTAGCCTCGTCTCTCTCTAAATGACTGATCAGAGCCTCAGACATGCACTGAAAGGATCTCATCGTCCCAATAACATCACCAACTGCGTGGATGCTGCTGGAGGCATCATGCCTCCTCCCCTAGCACCTCGTCGTCTTCCTTCGCGACGTCGTCTAACCATGATTACCTGCACGCACACAATCAACTCGATCAACAATAGTATAATAAAACCAACTCATGTCAATGAAATCTGTAGCAAACCCCAAGTCATGGGTCAAACCAGCTTTGATACCATATGTAACGACCCTCCTCCTTACGACAACAACTCTGATAACAGGCGCAAGTTTTTTTAATTTTTTTTGTTTAAGGTGTGTGCGTGCATGTAGAAGTAACAAACACTCTAGACTCTACGTCGCCACTCGACAACCAACAAGACGCAACCACGATGACCACAACAAGAGTACATTAGGCACACAACTGCAAGCATTAAACGACCATAGACCTAAGGAAGGATCCATCATGGTAGATTACTATTTATGCACAGGAAATTAGGGCATTTAATCTTAGTTCTTTGCTCCAGGGAGAGAGAAGTTCAGATAGGCTCTTGGCTGACTGCTCAAGAAGAAACTAGAATCCCCTCAGATGTGTCACAAGAGTGGAAACTCTGCCTTTAAAGGGCCCGAGACTCTTGATACGGCACTGGATTCCTTACACAAAAATAATCACACACACTGGCCTATATACTAAGGCTACATGGAGGCATCCACATTCTGCTCGACACTAACAGACTAAGCACACATAAGTTTACTACCCGGTACCACCTAAATGAACAAGGACTACAATCTACCCTAGTCTTAAGACCATTCCATCGTGCAACTATAGATCAATTTTCGTCTACGTACCTTCTAAAATTAATCATTCCAGGCCTTATTGTGCAAGCCTATTCTCAACTGGGTTATCATTTAACCAAATCATTGATCCATATTTAACAAGTAAAAACTAGCTAAAAGTTTCATTTACAGCAACCTTAACTTTTAAGTTAAGGTTAGTGCAACAGTCTAAATTCCATTACTCATGCATATACTATAAATAAAACGAAGAGTTATGACTTATCAATGGGCAATAATCTATAAGTATTCGGTTATAAATAAAACACCCTCCTAATCAATGAACTCAAATCAATTTAAATCCAAAATAATCACTCGGGACAAATTATCAATTAAAGCGGAATTTACCCTTTAATTATAATTAAAGCGACGTTCGAAAATCAATTGTCTCCTTCACGGAATAACAAGGAATAATGATGATTCATTGTTTAAAGCAATATTAACATCAGTCTAAGATGAGAATGCCATAATAACGCAATGTACTGACTTCAATGACTCACTTAGGTTTTAATCAAGAATCGTTAACTCATAAATATAAATGCAATCTTCTTCCAATAGCCTTGCCCTTATGAATAAATTTAACACCCACAGTAAAACACCATTGGATAATGCAAGGAAAAATAGAGAATACCACTAAAAAGGTAATAAAGCTATGGATAAATTTAATTTAATTAAGCGCATTTAATGCTCCCTTAAAAATGCAATGAAAAATAGAAAGACCACTAAAAAGATAATAAAGCTATGGATATAATTTAATTCAATTAAGTGCATTTAATACATCATTAAAAATGCAATGAAAAATAGAAAAACACTAAAAGGTAATAAAGATGTGGATATATTTAAATTTAATTAAGCGCATTTAATACATCATTAACAATGCAATGAAGAATAGAAAAACCCTAAAAAGGTATTTAAGCTATGGATATAATTAAATTTAATTAAGCGCATCTAATACATCACTAACAATGCAATGAAGAATAGAAAAACCCTAAAAAGGTATTTAAGCTATGGACATAATTAAATTTAATTAAGCGCATCTAATACATCACTAACAATGCAATGAAAAATAGAAAAACCCTAAAAGGGTAAATAAGCTATGGATGTAATTTAATTTAATTAAGTGCATTAATTCACCATTAAAAATGCAATGAAAGGGGGAAAACACTAAGAGCTGAGAATGTATAGGCATATAAGGTGATGTGTGGTATCGATATTCCTCCCTTATTCATTTACCTTGATGCCTTAAGTTTTACTTGAACACACACATTTTTTTTTTGCAACGACATATGTATTTTTAAATGGCAATGACATATATAAATATCAAGAGTTTAGGAACGGAAAGCAGAACTATTCCTTTAATAATCATCTTACCAGACAGCTATATTAACCATGTGCATTCAATGGAATATCATAATTGTCCAGATTTATGAAAGGCGAGCAGATCTGTTTCAATAATAATATTATTATAACTAAGACATCTACTATGTGTCCCCACTTCTTATGCTATTGGGTTTATCTGAATAATTCTACCGTCACAACGTAGTCAGAGCTAAATCTGCTACCAATTAAGAAATTAGGAGCTTTGAAGTCGGCGCTAAAACCTAGTTCTGGTATTAAGTATGGCAATGACATGCGGTTAAAGGAAAATTAAAATTTAAACTCGGCCAGAAGAAAATGGAAGGTAGGATTAAATACTGTAAACAATAAAATCGTGGCAGTTACAATAAGGAAGCAATAGTTTTAACTCTGGCAGTAATAACTCTAATCAGGCAGTCACATAAAGGCTGAAGGAGATGCACAGGGAAAACGCTATCCAAGGGAGAGAAAGGAGAGGGCGACGACATCCAGGCTAACTCAGCTACCCCATTCAGAATTAACCCTAGCGACACCCTTTTACTGTACGCAGAGAAGAATTGATTGGCAGAGGCGCTATGGTTAAAGGCGAGAGGCGAGTTGTACACTTAATACACCAGGGCACAGAATGGGGGTTACACCCAATGGACAAGCAACCACGAACTTACGAAATGCTTCTGTAGCTGAGTTAAAATGTCGTAAAAACACGAATCATGTTAATTCCATTAACAACGAACATATTGAATGCCATTGAATCGTAGACAGAGGTAAAACGACGACCATTAAAACGCCCAAAATATAAAAGAAAACCCACTGTAAACTTTCCCACTGTATACGAACGCCCAACAAATAAGAAGAGAAACCCACCAAAAGACTGCCATTATATATATAAAAACGCCCAGCATGTAAGGAGAACCCACTGTGGAAACGACCATAGTAAAAAAAAAAACGCCCATCATATGAAAAGAGAAACCCTAAATGAAAACTGCCATGGTATATAAAAACTACGCCCAACATATAAAAGAGAACCCATGACGAAAACATAGATGCCCCGACGGATCACATGCCTGCTAAATATGGTGCAACGCACACAAAAATACGAGATTGCTACACACCTGGAAGACAAATGCCCACAACTAAATGCCCCTAGTAATATTTAAATTCCCGTGGCAGAAGGATCAACGCCCTCACTAAAATTTACCCCATAATAATACGCCCACAGTCAAGAAGATTCCAGAACAATTATAAATAAGTAAATTTTTACTCAATCCCGAACTGTAGATAAAATTTTACTCTGTCCAGAGCAGTGATTTATAAAAATTCCTTAGTCCAGAACAGTCAATAATAAGTAAATTACCCAATTTATAAACTAAGTTTATACTATAACCATTGAAGCTACAAGTTTACACCAATAACCATTAAAACTATAGTTTATAAACATGATTCACACCATAACCACTGAAACTACAGATTTGCACAATAACCATTAAAACTACAGTTTATAAACACTCGCAGCAAGGTAAAAACGCCCAGAGATTTATAACGCCCAAATACGAATGACATACATGTGCCCTTATCGCTTGCAACAATGAATCATGTGCCCCTGCCGCTCCTGCTCCTGCTTGCCGAACGTAGAGGACTCACTGGTACCTCCCAGCCAAACGCTAGGGGTACTCTACTTCCCCCTCAACTCCTAGAGCCGCAAAGGGGCCACACCCAATCCAGACAGTAGCCTAGCTTCCCAGCTCACCTCCAAGGCTGAGCTACCACTCAAGTCAGCTGAGAAAATCCCCAACTCCTACAAGTAATCAGTCCAGCATCATAACAATACCTAATAGCGGAATCCCCTTCTTTTTCCCCATCCCCTTTATTTTATCCTCTTTTTTGACCTAATCACATTTTGTTTTAGGTTTTTTTTTTCAAAACCCTAAATCATACTTCCTTTAAGTTTTCCCCCCTTTTATTTATTTATTTTTTTTATTTTTTTTTGAAAAATCAACACGGTAAATGCGCTAAGCCTCTTTTCATTATATATTTTTTTTAAATTCACACACACACACACACACACATATATATATATATATTTCTTTTAAACTCCCATTAGTTAACTAACTAATTTCTTCTTTTCAAATTTACAACCACCTAAATGAATTAATTTCTTAAATCCCTTTATTTTACCCTACACACTTTATGAAGGCTCACATTAGCTTAAGTGGGTTTTTTTTTTTTGTTTAATTTTATTATTAGCACCTGTATTGTTAAAGCTAGCTAGTAGGAAATGAAATTTCTAATGTTATTTGAATGGCAGGGCTATTGTGAGCTGGAAAATAATGGCATTGTTATTAGGAGATGGTTAAGTTTTGATTATTATGTTAGGGCGAAGTAGCAGTACCTTCACTAAAAGATAAATTGTCAAGATTATTTCTGGGAATGAGGAAAGGCCTTATGTATGCAATTAAGGAAGGAATTACTTTATGAATTCAATTAACGGAGGAATTGTTTTATGTATTTAATTAAGGAAGGAAACTCCTTGGATTAGGTGGAGGTTGAAAATCATAGGGGTAATGAATATTTAATGTATAGTCGTGAATTATGTTTTTTTTTTTGACATAGGGCTCAAATTCTGAACTGGCGACGCCTGGTTAGGGGAATTGTTTAAGGATTTATTCAGGTTTTGATGTCTTAGGGTTATTTAGGTTGACTCCTTCATCCAAAATTATTGCGACGTGCCCTTCAGGATGCACCACGTGCTCCAAGGGTGCCACTCGCCTCTTGAATTTCTTTTGTGCGATGTTCCCTTGAGGATGCACCACGTGCTCCAAGGGTGCCACTCGCCAACTGAGTTTGTTTTGTGTGACGTTCCCTTCAGGATGCACCACGTGCTCCAATGGTGCCACTCGCCAACTGGACTGATTGGTAGACATCTATAACCCCTGGAGTCGACACTCTGCCAGGTGAACTTGTGGGAGACTAAGGGTTCTAAGGAATAAGTCCCCCGCCTTATTGCACGCCCCTTAGAATCATTGTGAGCGACTATCGCAGTCCTCCCTCACGGCATCATGGATCCTCTCGAACTAGGTAGTCGTTAACCTACAGTTCGAGCCACGACGGGAGTGCTAGTAGGCGGTGGCAGGGCTACTGTCCACCCCTCTCCCTTAACCTCTCTGCAAATCATGTGTGGCCCCTTTACTCCATATGTGAGTCTGGTTGGCAAGATATCGTCAGCCTGCATCATCAACAATCATGTCAGAAATGTCAACATCAAGTCATCAAATCAAATGAAACATCATAGTAAACATATCAACCCAAAAGCACACTCCCTGACTCATTCCAGAGTCCAAGGGGGTTCTACCGATGCCTCTGCATCATCAAGGTCAAAAACCCTGCACACTCAATAAAACTGAGTCAATAGAACCTGTCTACATCAAATAGTAACACATCATGTCATATGTCAGTCGCATCATAATCAGGTATAAATGGTCTAACATCATAAAAGTCCAGATCACTTGCGAGCAAGTGTCCTCAAATAATAAGTTTTCTCAGTGCGCCAGAGCGGGATGTTACAACATCTAACGATCAAGACTATTTATTGCGATTTCTCATATCACAAGTTTGAGGGGGTAGAGAACATCCTCATTTTGTATTTCTTGATCTACGAAACTCTGAAATAGAGCCTTTTTCGTGCCCTAATCTTTCACCACATGTCCTTCTTGGATCAACGGTCCTCCTGATTTCGGGACTTTGTAAGCCCACTTCATCTTGTACGTAAATGTCGTGCTCCTTCTATATCCGATGATGGTCAATCTTCATGCTCAAATATGATGTCCGAGATTTGTTCTCCTCTTCTGCACACTCCTCCTATCTTAATTCATATCTGACGTCCATCAAGAATTTGAGATGGGTGATCCAACGATCACTTTTTATCCTCCTCCTGATCTTATGCTTCTAATATTTCCATGCCATCATCGCTATGCTACTGGTATTGCCACTTTCTCTTGTTCGTCATCATCGAGTTGAGCTTGCCATCAATGACAAACAAATACTATGCCTTCTATCCGTAATAAATATTCCAACAATATCCTCCTTTGGCATTGATGGAAACCTTGAAGAACCTAAACACTACTCTTCCTGGACATCCAACCATACCACTGTAGCATCCTTACCATTACCACACATTCTCCCCCTTTAACATCAATGTCAAAGAAGAAACACACTCCACCTGAGCTGTTGCATTAAATACTCTCCCTGTCAACTATGAGCAGCTTAGAAATACAATAGATATTCAATAAGTACTCCCCTTGAGTAGGTGAATAGATTATATAAAAGAAGTTATAACCCCCAACTTCTGACAAAGATATCCAAAAGGGGTCGTTGCTAATGGTTTAGTAAAGATATCAACTATATGTTCTGTGGAAGGAATATAATTTAGCTGAACAACTTTGTTTGTAACTTGTTCTCTGAGAAAATGGGATTTTATTGGGATATGATTAGTCTTGGAATGAAGAACAAGATTCTTGGAGACACTAATGGCACTAGTGTTATCACAGTGAATTGTAATCGAATCAGTATAATTTACCTTCATATTTGCAAGAGTTTGGATCATCCATAAAATTTGAGTGCAGCAAGTAGCAACAACAATGTACTCTACCTCTATAGTTGATAAGGAAATAGGTCCCTTCTTCTTACTAATCCATGATACCAATGAGTGACCCAGGAAGAATGCACCTCCACTAGTGCTCTTTCTCTCATCCACACAATTTGCCCAATCTGCATTTGAATAAGAAGTTAACTGAAAATTATGATTCCTGGGATACCACAGACCATAAGTTATTGTTCCCTTCAAGTATTTGAATATCCTTGTTACAACTACCAAATGACTTTGTTTAGGAGAAGACTGATAACAAACTACCATTCCAACAGTTGCATTATATCAGGTCGGGATGTTGTAATGTACAAAAGACTACCTATCATTGAGAGATATGTCCTTTGATCAACATCAGGTGAAATATAAACTTTATTAATATTACAACCAACCACCATAGGTGTACTAATAGGAGAAGAATCCTCCATCTGAAATTTCTTCAACATCTCTTTCAAATATTTTTCTTGAGAGATAAATATTCCTGTAGAATTCTGATTTACTTGTAAACCAAGCAAGTATGACAATTATCCTATCATGGACATCTCAAACTCTATTTTCATAGAGCTAGAAAACCACTGGACAAAGGATTCATTAGTAGAGCGAAAAATAATGTCATCTACATAAACCAAAACATCTAGTAAATTATCACCTTCAGAATTAATGTAGAGATTGATGTCAACAATACCTTTCTTGAACCCTTTGTCTGGTAAAAAATTGTCCAGTCTATAATGCCAAGATCATGGTGCTTTTTTCATTCCATAAAAGGCCTTCTTTAGCTTGCAAACATAATCAGGATTATCTGTTAATGAGAATCCTTCAGGTTACTCTATATATACTTCTTCCTCTAGATATCCATTAAGAAATGTTGACTTAACATCCATCTAATACACTTTAAAGTTCTTATGACATGAATATGCAAGAAACATTTTGAAGTCTTCCAATATTTCCACTGGTGCAGAACTTTCATCAAAATTCTGACCTTCAACTTGTGCATACCCTTTACAGACCAATCTAGATTTATTTCTAACAACTTGTTCTTTTTCATTCATTTTATTCTTGAACACCCATTTGGAACCTATTACATTCTTATCTTCGGGTCTAGGAACAATCTCCCAAGTATTGTTCTTTTCAATATGATCAAGCTCTTCATTCATATCTCTAATCCAATCATCATGGTTGCCGGCCTCATCAAAATTTTTAGGTTCAATCATAGATAGAAAATAAATCTGATATTGTTCTATGTCTTTAAGTAATTTCCATCTTCTCTGAAATCCTTTGTTTATATCTCCAATTATCTGATTTTCATGATGATTATTTCTAACAATTTTGAGAGGTGGTTTTGTTTCTTTTTGTTGATTTGTGTCATCGTGAGTATTCATATATTCATCTGATTCAGATTATTCCCTTTCTGATTCTTGGGCCTTTTCATCTTCATCTTCAACTACATATTTTGTGCTTGGTTCAACACTGCTTACATTTCTGACTAAGACTTCTTCATCAACTTTTATGTCAATCCAATCAACCAATTTATGAAGCCTCTTATTGTAGCATTTGTACCCTTTATTGTTTGCAGCATAACCTAAGAAGATACCTTCATCATCCCTATCATCATATTTCCCAATATTTTCATCATTATTCTTGATATAACATTTACTCCCAAAGACTTTAAAATTCTTGATTGAATCAAGTCTTCCAAACCATAGTTCATAAGAAGTCTTGTCACTATGTGTCCTAAGATGAGCTTTGTTAAGGATATGAACAACTGTATGGATTTCTTCCACCCAATATGTCTGAGTGATATTCCTTTCATTCATCATTTATCTTTCCATATGTTGAACTGATCTATTCTACCTCTCAACTACTCCATTTTGTTGTCGAGTTCTTGGAATAGTGTATTCTCGTTTGATTCCATGTTTATCACAGAACTCTTTGAAGTTCCATGAACTTGTTACAAGGGAAAAACTCTCTATGGCCAAGGGTAAACCACATCAGATAGGTATGACTACAGAAATCAACTCAATTCTAACATATGCTATATAGACTAATGTGCAATAAAATAAAGAGGCCTACCTCAATCCAACGTTTGATGATATTCCACCGTTGAGCACTTTGACTCGAAACTTTATACCTCTGAGAAGTTATCAACAAACAAGAAAAGCAATTATATAGTGATGATATAAAAGAGATTAGCACATCAGATAGAATAATTTATTAATAAACATTACAAACACACCCATGGATAATAATCATGTATTTGCAAGATACCTATAGGACAGGAAAGGAGTATTTCTATTAATAATTGATCATCAGAAGTGTCAACATTACAAACTTCCGTATCGGCATAGTTCAAAACCAAGAAGCCAAGTTCCTTCTTACTGGGTCCCTACCACTTCAATCCTCCACCAAAGGAAAGCTCATGAGAAAGAGGCAAATAGGTCCTCTCAATAATAAGAGAAGAGCTTGGGGGATGAACACTATGTTCAGACTTGAGGGACAAAGGGATGCAGACTAAATATGAAGTAATTTCTCTAGAGTAACTTTGCTCTCAAAGTTGAATGCTTTCTCTCTTTTTTTCCATAGTTCAAAATTGTGCTCTAATAGCCTCCAAAATGCAACTGAAGGGCCGAGTTGGAATGTTTCCAGTACATGGAAGGCCAAGGATCAGAGTTTTTTTGTTGTGACATGGAAACCCAACCTCATTTTGTATTTTTTGGCACAAATCCCAATATATGCGAGCTGCAATGGAGCAACAAGTGTATACACATCTTGCATAGAAGTTAGGGAGCATATATGTGGGAAAATGTATAGTTTTTAACTCTGGATTCATAAAAAAGGGATGAAAAGTCTGCATAGGGAAATGGAAAAAGGCCCTCTATGAAAGATAGCAATGGTGAGGCAAATCTTGCTATAAAATATGCCCCCTAATGTGTGATATCAGAGGAGTATTTTCGATGACCAAAATACATTATAAATAACCCATAAGTGGAGTGGTAGAGAACCAGCTGGATGAACTCAATTGCTCATTACATTATGTACTAACTTTGCATACATGGTTGCTAAGAATACAATGAAGATCCATGTGGAAAATATACCAAAAAAGTGTTCATGGGCATGAATAGGAAAATACAAATGTGGTTATATGCCAAAAGGTGTCATAGTCACGAATAAGGCCCAGTGAAACCAGTCTCAAAAATCAATCTGAAGATATCTGTATACCATGTAGTACAATCTGATCTCCCATGATCACTGAAGTCAAATAGGTATTGGTCCAATGAAATGGAAGCAACATATTAGGAAAGATGCGACCACATAGTGATGTCTTCAAGTCTTCTACACTATCTGCCAATGGTGCAAGTCTACATCATGTGAATAAATAACTTCAGGTCAAACACGATGCGACATCATTTGATTACTAGTCATTGAAGTATATCGTTAACAAACACGAGACAACCTACCTATAATGATAGTGGGTATCAAGGCACTAAGTACATCTCTACAAATGTGAATAAAGGAGTTGGTATCGAACACTTGAGATATCCATTGATCAAGAGACATTGATGTATTCCCATCTTTCAATGGCAAGAGAGTTTGCCACTAATGACTGCAAGACTCAAGGCACTAATAGAAATCTAGGTCCCATATCCAGAATAAATGAGCTAAAGTCGATGGAAGGGGATCCACTAAAAGGAGAGCATTAAGGCATCTCTCATTAGTCACCATGAGGAACAAAGAAGAAACTTCGTGATTTAGTGGAGATTGGACAAAGAACATGTTCATGAAACAATGACCCTGTGTGTCTTTCGCGTGTGCCAAATGCAAGTGGTACACGAAAAGGACCCTCTGAATAGAAGCCAATGATGAAAAATTGTTGATAAAGGCAAGGAAACCACCAATAAGGATAATGGCATCAAAGACACTGCATGAATCCCAATGTGTGAATAGATGTCTTGTCATTGAACACAAGAAAAAGAACCCAGTCAATGACCAATGATGAAATGTTGATTGTTGGGTTCAAGGTGACCTACCAATGATGAAAGTAGGGCCAGGGTGCATGATAAGACCAAAGTATCATGTGATTCTGAGAAAACTGAGGGTATGGCCGATATGCAAAGTCAATATTCTTGAGGAGTGGCCGACACAGGTTGATAGGCTTCCTTTGAACAAGAGCATGAGACAAATGGTGGACTCCAGTAGTATGGACTCAATGATGTGACAATTGGATGCAAGAGGCATCAATAAGGTTCTCTATAGGGATTGGAAGACTAACTAGTCGGTAGAGAAAACTTTGTTGTGAGATCAGCTTCCTAAGGCCATGATAAACCCAAAATTATGATGACACACTGGCTTAATAACTTTGTGCTCTTTTCAAAGGTGACACAAATGCTTCCAATTATAATATAGTATTCCCTTCTCGCCCGTCTTTTTTTTTTTATAACAAGTGAATGCTATGATACAGAGGAGGGAACAAATGTCACAAGTAAGCAAAACTAGTTCCAGAAGTGGAATGTACCTATGCTCAATGCAAGGAAATGCATGTGAGAGATGGACACTCAGGGTGATGTTCCCTCCAAGTTATAGGGTGTCAAATTGCGAAGGATAAAAACAAGGCTCTGGTTAGTTGAGGATGCAAACTTCTTAGGCAATGGTTTATAACGCAAAGAGAGAACCAACTAACGGCTCAATAAATCAAGCGAGGGCATGAGATGCAATCACAAATTATCGCCAAAAGATGTCCTTTTTTATATCCTTTAGTCTACTTGGTGTGAAAGAGGGGTAAACTTGTGCCAAATAGATGTCTTTTCAAATCTAAATTACAAGTGTGAAAATGACAAGTTCACTCGGCAATATTTTCTATTTTGGATAGTGCGTTGGAAAAGAACTTAACTAGGAATCATGATCTTTCAAATCCAATTTTAATGAGTGTGAAAGGGACAAATTACTCGGCGATCTTTTCAATTTTTGGACAAGTTGAAAAAGAGCTTAACTAAGACTCCTTATTGGTAGTCCACCGGAAATAAGGCCGCATGTGTATGAATGAGAAATGAGGCTCATTGTAAAGTCACGTATTGAATTATAATGGAATCTTGGTCCTACGGAAAAAACTTGGCATGGGAACCAAATGACAAAGAGGTTATAACTAGGGTACCCATGTTTGGTAAGTCTCTACCATTTATTAATGAAGTTATTAATACCAGATGGAGGTTTATGCGTCGTAATAAATGGGTTCATACCTAATGTGTAAAAAACGGTAGTCGAAGGATAATGACAAAAAATGCACGATGGAGTAGATACCTATCTTATATGCTAGGTTATGAATATACCAACCCGAGGAGACGAATGACCAACCTTAACGTTAAAATCTGCAAGAAAATTGAGTCAAAACTATAAAAACTAGCTTAAAACCATTCTTGAATTAGCTCATTAGACAAAGTAATAGCATAAAACTATATCAAGTGGGTAAAAAATGGCTTATAAATAGTAAAAAAATCAAAATTTACTGTATCATTTTCATTTTTACCCAAATAGTGCAATTTGGACTAAAATACCTTCAGAATTCAAATGACGATCGCGGGAGAAATAGGGTATGAAATCACACACCGTCTGAACCAGGTAACTCTTCATCCCATCCTCTTCAATTTCAGTGGTTTACAATTTTGATTTAGGTTCTATTTTGTTAGTTTTTAAGGGCGCAAATTGGGTTTTTGGTATATGTGGGTTTCTCTAAATAAGTCACGTATACGACTAGTTATACTCCCTGTGTGAACTACAGGGGGTGTATATCAGGCCCTACCCTCGACTATTCGTAAGTAAACCATGTATACATGCGCAAATGGAAAAAAAATATGTTTCTAACTAAAAAATGATTTGTTTTTTTGTAGGATGTTGTTGGAATGGAGAGAGCGAGAGCATGAGGAGGTAGATGCAGTAGTGGATCAAGATACGATGGATCAAGCAGCTTTAAAAAGATGTGGTTTAGACAAGTTTTGGGCTCTCAAAGGAATGAGGGCCCAAGTGACATTGTTGGAAACACTGGTGGGCTATTGGGATCCCAATAGTGAGAGATTTATCCTTGATGGACAACCATTAAGGATCAAAGTAGAGGAAATCTAATTCTTGACTAGACCTTCACGTCGAGAAGAGGTTGTGGACCTCAAGTCTCACGGGGCAGGGAGTGGGATGAAGGTCGAAGAATACATCGAGGCCCACTGTGTTGCAGGGACTGGCATGGTGGCAAGTCAAATCCCTATCCGAGCTATAGTTAACCTCAACCTGAATATTATTGTGCTCGTGCTTACCAAAATCATAGGATCGGCCTCGTTGCATCAAGCATCAATACCACTTATGTTTTACACACTAGAGTGTATGAGACCCACCGTCTATGACTTGTGTACTTCACTACTGAACAAAATGAAAGGTCAGTTGATAAAGTGCAAGCAGGGGGGGAACGAAACTTTGGGTTTGCCTCTATCCTTTACAGCTTATTTTTTGAGAAATTCCTAGGTCTAGGACCTAGAGTGGAGATCATTCCTAGAGGACCATGTGATCCAGCAATGGCGCAATGGATCGAGGTCATGCAACGACAGGGGGAAGGTAGGGTGGTGACACCCTACAATAATTATTTTTTCTTCTGGTGGCAGATACAAATCATAGCTTTGGACGAATATCCCTATGTGGGAATTGATTTTAGAGGAGATCCTGATATGTTTCTTCCACTAGGATTCGTCTACGACACCATAGGTAAAAAAAATTATATATTTCATTTTTTTGTATTTTTTGTATTGAAGAGAACAAAAATATTTTTGGATGGTGCTATTAATTCGATACTTGTGTGATTGCAAATGTGGGTCCAAAATAGCCAGAAGGATTCCTACAAAATAGGTAGAGGCACCGGGGAGATAAGGCAGTGGGAGAAGAAGTGGAGAGAGTCCTACAGAATGTGCAGGGTAACCTGTCTCATCTCACACTGAGGATTCCTATGGTTCAGGTGGAGAGTCTACCTGAAGCCATGTAACGGAAGGTTGTTAGTGTACCTAGAGCATGGGTACAACTCTTTCGGTGTCTCACAAACGTCGTGGTTTTCTATCATGATACACATCCGGTGCCACAGGCGTAGATGTCATGGGACATGTATATCGGCTGTATATGTATTTTGAGGGTTTTAGCCCCAATTTTGTAATATAAACACCATATTTTTTGGAAATGTATAAAGAGGGATCTTCAGCTTTACTCATATCTTCCAATGTGTACATTGATTTAATGGTCTTCTTTTCTTTATTAATGTGACAAATGCCAATTTAAAACATAATTAGCGTAGGCATCAGATACATGATTATAACTTCTAGGAATGTGGAAGTATGTAATAAAATCAAATTGTCGTTCTAAAAGACGTACCCGTAGGAATAAACAGAGTAACATCGGATCACGCACATGGTAACAGTCGTTCAACTAACATACGATTAACTGAGAATCGAGGCGAACCTCTAGAGAGAGAATACCATGTGAGATAGCATCGCACAAAATTTCTATGATAGCCATATATTCAGCCACATTGTTCATGGATGGCCCTAGGTATATGCCACCTGAAGACACCAGTAGATCCTCAGGTGAGTAAATCACCCATGTGGAGGAAGCCAAGTTCCATGTATGACGAATGGATCCATCTGCAAATCCTAGTTAGACCGAAGACTCCGTTGACATCTGCTAACCAAAAGGGAAAACTCGATAAGAAAGATGAAGACAAAAAGAAAAAATACGTATATACATTAAATTTACATTAGTATACAAAGGATTTCGCTCAATCCCAGGGCTCATTCATAATACCTTTTCAAGTAGAGCCCATTTTTTGGCTCGACCAATTTATTCCCTTCATAATCTTCCAATTAATAGGATCCTTTTTATAGAACACGTCGCACGATATAAGGACCATGCCACATGGGTTTAAACTTGCTTGCCCCTAGAGGTTCTTTGGCTTGGTCATACAAAAGGACCAAGTCACCCTCAGTATACAACCGGGGATAGACAGACTTGTGGTACTCAACCTTGACACATATTTTGTTTCCCTCAATAGCTGTAAAGGTGTCTTGACACTTCTCATGAAGACTCTCTAGGTGCACTAGGCATCGCTCTAAATATGAAGTGTCGGGTAGGAGCTCGACTGCCAATTTGAGAGGAGGGATTTCACATTCAAATGGAAGTATAGAATCCACACCATGCACTAACTGAAAAGGGGAAAAACTGGTGGCAGTCTTAACTGAGGTTCGGTATGCCCAAAGCACAAGATACAACATGATGTGCCAATTGGAATTACTCCGACTGACAGTTTTTTGTAAAATGGTATTGAGTGACTTGTTGATGGCCTCTACTTGCCCATTTTCCTGGGTGTAATAAGGAGATGAGTGACCATGTTTAAACCCCAGTTTGGATGCTAGTTCTACAATCATTTCATTCTAAAACTGACTACCATGATCAGTGATAATACCACTCGGGATACCGAACCGGGCGATAATTTGGTTGAACACAAAGAAGGTTGCAGTCTTCCCATTGGATTTTACAATAGGCATGGCTTCGACCCACTTGGTAAAATAGTCGATAGCCACGATGATGTGTTGATTCCCCCACCCAAAGTTTGGTTTCAATCGACAAAATATACTCCCCACTTAGTGAAGGGATCGATAGTAATGATTGGGTGAAGAGGGGTTGGGTGTGAGCTCATTTTCTGTGTGAACCCCTGGTAGGGGTGACACTTCTTAATCACTTCAATGCAATCTTTAAATATGGTGGGCCAGAAGTAACCAGCTCGTAGGATATTTTGGGTTATCACAAGCCTGGATAGGTGACCCCCACAAGCCCCTTTGTGGTAGTCATTTAGGAATAACTCAGTTTCCTCGTGAGTTAAGCAATGACTTGAGATACTATCTATTCCTCGGCGATACAAAGTTTCACCGACGATGGTATACTTTTTGGCTTGGTATATAACTCACCATCAATCATCTCATGAGAGATGTTGAGAGAAATTCAAGGTTTGAATATATAAAACAATGTATCCATACTAGGGGTCAGACGATGAGACAAGGAAAATGTGTTCATCTACAAATGAATCGACATGGATAACATCCTCGTCTAATTGTGGGAAATTAGATATTAAATCTGCAAAAACTAGTGACTTCTTGGACTTGGCTGAAGCAAAGTCGAGATCAAATTCTTGTAAGATGACAATCCATTTATTATATTTCCCGCCTATGATACCCCTAGTGAGGACGTATTGAAATGGATTAACATCAACAACTACATTAGTTTTGCAAAGAATTATATAGTGTTGTAAACATTGGAATATGTGACTGACGTGAGAGTAATTAAGCTTAGGAATGACTAAATTTTTACTGAGATAGTATATGACATGATCATGGAGCTCATCATCCTCCTGAACTACAATCATACCAATCATCTATTTGGACACGGTAATATATAACAAGTAATCTCTACTGTAATAAGGATATTTCAGCAGAGGAGTTGATACCAAGGATTTCTTTAAGGCATCGAAAGACTCCTAGGCTTGCTCATCCCAAATAAACAGAGTGTCTTTTTTTAGTAGACGCATGAAACCCTTAGTGATATTGACATAATTCACTATAAGCCGATGCAAAAAGTTAGGTTTCCCCTGTAAACCTTGAATTTGTCTAATCATGTGCGGGGGAGGCAATTGAAGTATTACCTCAACCTTAAGAGTATCTACCATGATCCCAGTCTCAAAAACTAAAAATCCTAAGAGACGACCAAACCTAACACAAAAGATGCATTTGTGAGGGTTTAACCAGATTCTATAGTAACAACATCTTTCAAAAACCAATCGAAGGTGTGCGACATGATCCACTCTCTTGAGAGAGTGAGCAACAAGATCATCAAGGTAAGCTTCGACTATATGCCTAAGATCGTGAAAAGTGAAATTCATGGCACGTTGGAAGGTTGCTCCATTATTTTTCAGGATGAAAGGCATTTTCTGGTATGCAAAAGTACCCCAAGGACATATAATTTCATCTTGTGTTGGTCCTTAGGTTTGATCTAGATTTGGTTATATCCTGAAAATCCGTCCATAAAGGAAAATATTTCGCTTCCCGCACACACATCAAGAATCTGATCAATGAAAGGAGTGGGGAAGTTATATTTAGGACAATATTTGTTCAGGTCATGAAAGTCCATACACACACAGATGGTTCCTTTCTTTTTATTCACAGGAATAGGGTTGGATACCCATTCGGTCAAGGGAACCGGGTACATGAAGTCGGAATTAAGTAGCTTCTCCACCTCTGCCTTAATAGCAGGGGCCTTCCTAGGATTAATAGGTCTAAGATGTTGTCGAATAGGTTTAGAATCTGGATAAGTTCTAATTCCATGTTCAATGATATGAGGGTCTATCCTTGGCATCTCTTCATATGACCAAGAGAATACATCTCAAAATTCTTTGAGGAGGTTGGTGTAGATCAGAATCTCTTCTAGCGAACAATCCGCACCTATATTTACGTTCTCAATTTTTCTAGGGGTAAGAGAGATGTCGATCGATACAGTAGGAGAAATAATTGCCATATTTCCTTTGGCATAAATACCATGTGTATCAAGTGGAACTATGGCATGACCGACTATCTCACTCAAGGTAGATCGAAAATCATCTTGCTCAATTCTTTCAGGATTTGGGAGAAAATAAGATCGATGATGCATATTGTCCCAAGGTCTCTCAGAAACATTCATGGCTTCAAGGATGGATTTGTCTGAAGGCAAAGTATCATCTAAGAAATCATGTGAATAAGATAATGAAGTGGCCCATACAGGCCTAAGAATGGTATCCTCCTCGTCTATATACGAGGTAACGGGATCGGGATCGACAAAAGAGTCAAGGATAGCTTGATGTGCGATCTTCGTTGTTGATAGTGGCATATCCATGATAGCATGTGAATGACCTTCAATCGATGAAGTCAAAGAAGGTAGGGTCCAAGGATCACTAAAATAGGAAGTTTAGAAAGGAATGGACCTCTCTACTGAAGCAGACCTACTAGACATGGCGTAAACGTGGTGAATCGGTGCTGAGAAGTCGAAAGTACCCATGAGGGAAGAATACATTTCAACATCGATATTCTTAGTTGTCGGATGAGAATTTTCAATCATAGGGATCGACGATACAATAGATGAATTAGGAATAGAGTACGCAAAGGATAACTAGTTGATCGTCATGATCTCGCCCTAATGAGGAAAACAAAGCACATGGAAGACATACAATACGAAAACAACCATAGCATAGGTCCAATTGTGACCTAGTAACAAGTTATAATCAAGAGGTGAATCCACTACCTCTACTTCTACCTCTACCATCTTCCCAACTAACTAGACTGGAAAGGTGGGGAGAATACCATGAGGGTGGAAGTAATGACCATCAAATGTAGTCAACATGTTCAATCACTTGGAAAGGGTCGGAGAACTGATAGCTTTCCAACAGACCAAGGACATCATGCAAGTGGCAACACCTTCATCAATGGCCGCTCATTTGATAGTATACTTGGAATACTCCATGTGGATTTAAAAATCCACATGGTAGGGTAAGTGAGGCTTCACGTCCGTGACATCAAACTTGATGACTTTCCAGCCACTAAGTTCTAGATATCCTAAGGAAAAGAGTAAGGCATTCATTTGTGATGGACACGTCTAGAGTACCTCCAAAGCCGATATCGCACAAGGGGTTTGTCCCAGATCTTCAAAAATAGAGTATTTCTAGGCGGTTCTAGCATTAGGATTGTGGGTAGAGTGCTTGATTACGCCTTTCGAAATACGAGGCGATGGCTCTGATTTCTCGATCTGTAAGTTCATCTGCGAGGGTGGAGGAGGAGATTCTAGGCTGGTACTATCTTTTGAAGAGCTATAATCTCGATATCGGGTGGCTATATCAATTTTCACATCGACCATATTGATGCAAAAATGATCACCATCTTGCGACGATGGGTTTTGACTTCCACCAGGTGCATTTCTGGTGCTCGAATAACTCGAGGCTAAGTGTTGGTTGTGTGGAAATGGATTTGTTAGCACTATGGGCGGTAAATTTAAAATCCTCACAACCTCTGCAAGTTTGGGGCACAAGTGGGTAAGGTGTTCATCGGTACAAAGTTTACAAGGAAACTTCACCTTACGCTTCTCTTTCCTACTCTCTCCAAAATTATCATTATGTTTACCATTATTATCTTTGTCCTTGGGTTTATTATTATTATTCTTCCCACGCTTACAATTATTTTGACCTTTCCTTTTATTCCCACCTAGTCGTTGGTCACCATTTGGGTTCTTCAATGATTGCATGGAATGTACATCTGCCGATTGGGTGGGTTTGGAGGATCCAGACAAGGCTAGCCCTCCAGCAGAATTCGTCGCCGAGTCTATGGATTTTACATTGGAGGACCCTACAATTCCATTTGAATGAGGTCTGAGAGTTTGTCTAGGATAGTGATTTGTCTGCGGTGAGTCTGGAAGAAGGTGGTATAACATCCCAGACTGAGCATATATAAAATCAAATTTCCAGGCTCTAAGGATAGCTTTTTCCTCGTTGAAGACCCCAGAAGGAGAAACGTGCCTTGAAATAGGAGCATGTAAAGAATTTAGGAACCATTCTATAAGAAAGTTCGGGGGTATAAGAGTCCTAACCAACCACCTTCGCCTAAGCCATTCCTGGATATGGTTTGAGATGTGAGTGTTGGTACCCTGGCGTAAAGTTGAAAAAAGTTCAAGGCCAATATCATAACGAATGGGAAGTTGAAAGTGATTGAGAAAAGATAGAACCAACTGATGGAACGACCCATATGTCCCCCTAGGTAGCTTAATGTATCATTTTGACGCCACTGAGTGCGTTGAAACAATCATAACCTAATAGAATCATGGTTCATAGAATTCGATGAGCACCAAAGGTGAAAAGTAGAGACGTGATCACCAAGGTTTCCGCCATTCTTACCCTCAAACTTTGGATGTCTAATGAAAGTTTGGTTGGGACAGGGGGCCATGTGGGGTCATGAATCACCAGTTCATTCATTATTTTAGACAAATCTGGCAGATTAAGCGTGGTCAGAAAGGGAATATAGGGTTGCGACACCTCACCCCATTCTCTTGCGAAACATTGTGCATTAGGAACTGTGTTCCACCCAAGATTTTGGTGAAGACCAAAACCTTGTTTAGAATTATAAGACCCTCCTCCATCCTGATTCATAAAATATGGATTGGGCATCATTCCAGCAAGAATGTTCTGATAAGGGTTATGAAAATTTCCCCTAGTTGGATTAGATCCAAGATGGGGGTTGTTAAAACTACCCCCAACTAGATTAGATCCAGGTTGGGGAGTGCCCAAAGTGTAATACTGACCTCTCCAGGTGGGAACCCAGAGGATTGAAGTGGATTCATCATGACAAAAATATTGGTCAGAATCGGCACCAAGGAGATAGGGATATAGGGTGGAACTTGTTCTCCATCTAGGTTGTTCCATCCAGCCATAGAAGGATTGGACTCGGGGTTAAGAATAGGGACACTACCTACATTAGGATTCACTTGGGGAATATGATAACCACCAAACAGGGAAGGAGTATAAGGAGGTGTAGTGCCCCCAAGTCCAAAGCTAGCATTATGGCCAACAATTGGGATGGCAGTTGAAAACTGCAAGGTGAAGTTAGGCATACCATAAGAAAATGGACTAGAATCCATGGGGATGGTCTGAACATTGTAACTTGGTGAGTGGCCAAAATCCCTAAAAGGTTCGAAGAAAGATATGAAGCATTAACTACAGGCCAATCCATATTACCGGTGTAAGCCTCCGACACTGCAACTGTAGCAGTTGCAAGTGTCGAAGGAGTGCCATTAATTATAGTGGGATTGGGAGTTGAAGAACTCCCAGTGTTTTGAAGACTATACTCAGTACACATCCTTACAAGATTACAAGTCTAAAAAGTGGATGTGTGTGTACCACTATTGATAAATCTACACCTTTTAGAAGGCAAGGACTCGAAAACTAGTGGTAACTGTAACAATTGACAGGACCTACATGGAATCTTGTCTGACTCCACGAAAAGTTATGACTCTTCCACAAATAAAAATATATCCTATGGCCAACTAGTAGTCGAAGATCATACTAAAAATTCAAATGACCAATATGCATGCAAACAGGATAAAGTGGCTAAGTGGCCTCCCTCGCTAAAGAAGGCATGTCTCATACAAGAGGGACCTGAGACTCCCCTTTAAAGTTTGGAGGTAACATAATCAATTATAAGGGCCTTCGTGGGATTAATAACCATTCGATCAGATCCCCCCAGAGAGGTAATCCTCCATAAAGGTTGTGTGCTTTCTGACCCTTATCTAACTCAGGGTACAAGCAGAATAACCCCTGCAAGTAACTTATGAGATACTTAAGTCAATCAACTAATAAACCACTATATAACCGATGCACAGGCGAGCAGTTGTAAGTCCGGATCACTGTATGGGCAGGGTAGCAAAGCCCGAAACCTTGAAAGCACTGCCTCTCATAGAGGTATGGGCACTATCAAGATCCCCAAATATGAATAAATCCACATAAATATCTCTGATGTTAGGTGAGTATCCAGAGGTTATCCCTTCAACTAACTTTGTGTGACCTCATGATTAACTCCGGTGTGAGCAGATCTTCCTGATCTTACCGATTATACAATGGAATTCTCAAATCCCTGTCTCAGATACATATGTTGATTTAATTTCCTTGGAGAAGTTTACTCACAAAATCCTATTAGGATAAACTAAATTCTAAGCCAGTTTGTGCACCCTAAAAATAAAATTGTGACTAATCAATTTTAGTTTAAAGTGTAAATTTTATTGTTTGTGGTTACTCAAAAAGGTAAGGAAGTGACACTCATGGCGTTATGACTCTTCCATAAAATAAATATGGATATAATGCAAAGTCTATCTTTGACTTTTCAATGAATGATATGCTAATAAAAATAGTGTAGTCTTCAATTTCAAATCAGAAGTAAAATACAATATTTCGCTAAATGTGCTAAGCTAATGATAAAAATTCAAAGAAAAAAATGTGAACCAATGCAAAATGCCTATTTTTTTGTATTTTAAATATTCTAAAAAGAAATTGCATGGACTGATAAGAAACTTGATAGATGAATTCTACTGTGTATAAAAGAAGTAAATCAAGCAGAATACTAGGCAGCTAAGAAAACAACCCAAAATCCAAGGACAAGTTAAAAAGAGAAAACAAAGAGAAAGACTATGCCCAAAAATTCAACTCTAAACATGCTTCCTATCATCCCAGATAATCTCAATAGACACTACAGAGACCTAAGAAGCCTCAACAATCTTTAAATCCTACCCAACAGTCACTCAACCAAGCAAATAAGAAAGGGGAAGTGGTATACACGACTGTTCAGAAGAACATAGTGTATATACACTTCTTTCAGTGAGACAACAAGCGTGTATACACGACTGTCAAGGAAAAAAATGGTGTATATGCTATAAAACGAGGCTAGGTGTTACTGGATAAATTGGTAGGTGAAGACACTAACTGATCTCCCTAGATCCACCTGTATCTAGAAACAAATAGGACAAGACATGACTCTTTCTCTAAGTTGAATTCATTAAATCTACTACCAAAAAGGAATGAGTGACGTACCTTTATATCGCTTCCTTAGGTCTCTGTTGTTCCTACTTCACTCCGACGCTCTTGTGAAATCAGGTCCAAGACAACACAAACCAGCCAAAGTGAAGATAACAAAGTATATTCAATGTCAACTTATGCATATGATCAAGGAGTTGTGCAATAAAATAAGAGTGATTTTATGGGAAAGGGACATGTCACTATATTATATTAAATGAAAGTAGAATATACAACTAGATTGCCTTGATGTGGCAAGCTTCCTTTCAATGACCCTTGGTTCCAACACATACACTTTCTCTACACTTGCATGAAGAAGATCTAGTACAACTTGATAGACAAATAGACTCTTCAAGATTCTATCCAAATAGAGTTCTTCACATAATTATTTCACCAATTCTTCATTCAATCTTGATTAACATTTTCCATGAGAAGCCTTTCAATATATAGGAGAAGGAGAGATGGTTAAATGGATGAGGATGATCCCATTAAATCTGAGAAGTTAGTAGGATGCCAACCATGTGAATGCCAACTCATTTTCTAGAAGATCCTCTTCTAGAACCTTCGTAACCTCTTCTTCCATTTTTATCCTTGAAACAGGTTTGCACCCTGCTTATAGAGAAAACTATGAATTCCTCACCGACCAAGTATAGAGCAACCTGCAAGAATGAGGATTTCCGCACTCTGCATCATATGCAGCCTGCAAACTCACTTTAAAAATATTCTTTGTAGAGGAAGACAATAGTCACTTTTCTCAGGAAAAAAGTTCTTATGAGAGTCTAATCACATAACTATAGATACATCACCAGAGTGACCAAAATCATGTGTAACAAAATTCCCCCCAAAGTATGAGGCTGGAACTTGTGATAGCCGAAATACTTTGTAAAATGCATCTGTGTGTCAGGAACAAGGAGCGCACCTAATCAGAAACCTGTAAACAACCAAGCATTTGTAGAATATAATACCATTTTTGAGGTAGGCATTCCCATGCTCAGATCACAAATGAATGAAATCGTAAACATAGGCCATAGCCACCAATCATACACCATGGATCCATTTCGCCAAAATTCTACATAGCCACCAGAAATACACTATGAATCTATGTTAGAAGACTCAAATTAATACATATCCATGTGACATATAAAGTGGATCTATGTGTCGATACAAATCAAACATACTCCATCGCATCGTGGATCAAAAATATGAGACCCAGGGTCTTCAACCGCATCACTTGAAAGTACGAATCTAGCCATGTGATTACATGTGTTGAAGTCGAACATGGTAGAAACCACTCGATTACCAGTCATCGATGAAAACCGTTAACAAGTGCGAAGGAAATCACCATTGATGTCAATTATTCCCACGGTACCAAACTACAATCCAAACGAATGTGAATGAATGAGATGAAGTCGAACACTCGACAGAATCTCTCGACTAGGGACCAATGATGTGAAACCCCTATCAAAAGAGAAGAGAGTTTCCATTATGGCATGAAGGTTCTAAGGTACTAAATGATTTCTAAGTCTTACTCCTGGATAATGAGTTGGAGTCGACGAAAAAAGACTCATCAGAGGAGGGCCTTGATGTATCCCCCATCAATGAAAAAAAATAAGTAACAAATTTTGAGAGTCAATCAAAGTATGAATATGAGTTGAAATGGACACAAGGAAGGTCGACATAGTAAGAATGAATAACTGTAGATGCCCAACTCAATGGAGGGCTCGTTTGAACTTCTCTTGATCATATGAACAACACGACAAAGGACTTGGAAGCATTGACTCAAAGACGACCCAAGATATGACCTTGTGGTGAGTCGGATGAGAGACAAATGGATTTTCCAACTTGGATTCAAATGATGAATAGGGGGTGTCATGTTCAAGAACGATGCTTACTGCCATTAATATGAATACGAAAATACATCCATTTACAAAAATTCCCCCACCATTTTTGGCGAGTACCTCTTTATTTTTACACAAGATTGAGGAAGATAACATATTCTTGTCGATGTAAGCTCATCCTTCGGATGATTCCCTCGGAGTATGTTTAATGAACCCTAAGAAGGAGTGGTTTGGTCCCATTGTGGGTCTTTTGATGTTTGTTTAACGATTCCAAGGATAGAAAACTCGGGGATTTTTCATGTTTTGAGAGTCTGAAAAACACTTAAAGAGAACTCTCCCAGTTCCTTTTTCGTAAATGAGATCGACGAGACCGAAAAAGTGATAAACTATCACCCGTCGAATGTTTTCTTCAAATACTTTAATGAGCATGAAAAGAACAAGATCACTCGACAATATTTTTGTTTTTATGGAGTGTGAAAAGAGCTTAAAGGGTACTCCTTTATGTTCGTCATTTTTGTGTTACCATGACGAGTCCGAAAAGACAAGAAAAAGTATACTTGATTGCATTCTCATGTATTTTCGAGCGCGAGAACGAACGAAGACTGAGCTCGAGGTATTTCCTACAAAAACCCTAAAAAGTAGTTGTACATGTGACAAAAAAAGAAAAAATACTCGTACAACGTCGTTCAGACTTCGAAGTCACTATATCTGCAAAAAACTATACTCACAAGGCTATTAGGATATTAGGTTTTTTAAGCAAAGCAATAAAAATATTATAAAAAATCAACAAGAAATAGTAAAAAGTGAATAAATATGGGTAAAAAAGAATTTTTTACCATTTCATTGTTACTTTGCCAAAAACTTGTCCAACATACCTCATTTTCCCCCAAATTTATTTGCTCGATTGCGGGAGGTACAAGCGATCATTCAGCAAACGGTTTCAACCAACGAGGTAATATCCTAATTTTCCAACTTTTCCATAGTTTACTTTTGATTTTTATTGGCAATTTTTAGAGTTTTGAGTCCATTTTAGGGTCGGTGGGCGTGCTCAAGCATTCTCACAGGTGGGCAATTCGGGACCTACGGGAATCTAATATTATCACAGGTGGGTTTCAGTGCACCTGCAAGAATCTTGTACTCTGCAAAAGCTTCACCTTCTAGGGCCAAAAAATAGATTTTTGTGTGTGGTTTTCCTCAATAAAAAATTATGCAAGAGGTTAAAACAAGTTGCTAACTTCCTTCTCATGGCTCCATTGCAGGTGTTGACCAAAATCATGTTGGATTGGAGGGAAAGAGAACTCAAGGAGGATGATTCTATTGTCGATAATGATCCAGGTATGGTCGTTTCCGTTAGGGAATGTGGGCTCTTAAAAATTTTCAGGATCCCGGGCATGAGAGCCCAACTCATACTGTTAGAGTACTTGGTCCACATGTAGGATGTGGATCAACAGTTATTTCACATAGAGGTCCACACACTGACACTAGATATCAAGGATATCTATTTTTTGATGGGGTTGTCACGAAGTGGATACCATGCTACTTTGACCAGAGGTAGAGGCGACAAACTTTCTATGAGAAAGTATGTTCGCTGATATTGTGTTCCCGAGGTAGAGAGAAGCAAGAGAAAGGTTTCCATTTGCGGGGTCCAATATTTGACCCTATAGACTATCTTGTTTACTATTTCATGCATGTCTAGGAGCGTGGCTTTGCAAATGGATCTCCAGAGCTATTTCCAATACTCCATAGAGTGCACAGAGCCTCAGGTTTTCAATTGGTTGGATGCGGTTCTCCGCAGTATGAAGAGGCAACTGACAAAGTGCAGAAGGGGTAACCTGAAGTAGTTTGGGTACGGGTCACTTTTGGTGTCATTCTTCCTTGAGAGGGTCCCACTTGTTAAGCCCTAATATTGGCTCATTACCCCTTAATTGGGGCATATTAGATTAGTAATGCTATTTTATTTATGTTGGCTTTAGGCCATTAGTTGTAATTTAGATTAGTAATTTTA
>JZKD02S2406387.1:204184-218335 GCA_000966675.3 Picea glauca | reverse complement strand
AAGGAGGTTTCCCCCTCGAAGAGGCTTATTATCTGAAATTATCTCTTTTTCAAGGCGTTGAGTACTTTTCCTGAGGTTTTTCTATGCTATATTGATGTTTGGTTCTTAACACCACTGTTGCGACTACAGGTAGATTGGGGTTTATCGACCTCACAGGACCCGAGGATGTTGAGGTGGTGTAACCTCATGGCTCGACACATAGCAGGTCCTATAATCAAGTATAATGATTCATTTTTTGACTGGTTGATGCCCCAGATGATGATGATCGATGACTACACATATGTCAGTTTAGATTTTCGAGGAGATCCAGATTTGGTCCTACCTGAGGATGCTCAGTGGGGTGACTTGGGTGAGAAGTACACCTTTTGTTCTTTTTTAATGTTTTTGCAAATTTTATTATATAAAATGTTTTTATGTTTATCCAAGGACTAATCAAAAAATTTCTTTTGATGACACAGATGTGGGACCGTATTGACCTCCAGGAACATCTCCCATTTAGAGGCGAGGAGAAATTGCTCAAGTGGCAATATGGGATGTCGAGGACTACGAGGCATTGGAGCAAAACTTAGAGGGGTTGACCACAGATGTCACGGACATCGCTATTGAGGAGATCTCGAGATGTTATCAGCGCCATACTATGGGAATGTCTGAGTCTCTCAGTCAACTACTCCGTAGGGTAGCCTGAGTAGTTGTATGTTATCATAAGCGTAATCCATGATTCTATTTTGTAGAAGCTATGGGATTCATATTTTGAGATTTTGATCTTTGGACATAAACTTTTTGTAAAAACTTTTGATCGTTATATACATATATATGGCTTCTACCAACTTATTTTGTGTTGTATAATACATTTGATGGGTGATTGGTTCATAAATGTCCCAAATGTCTGTCTAACACATAATTATCTAAGGCATCAGTCAATGTATTTAGACATCTAGGAATGTGTTGATATTCAATATAATCAAAATAACGTTCCAAGAGGCGAATTCGTAAATATACCTGTAATAAAGTAGGATTTTAGATAGCATAGACATTACTTAATTGTAGTACTACTAGATGTGAATCGAGTCATATAACCAAATGGCGGATATCAAGTGAAATAGAATCAATCAACAATTCGATGACGACGCTATATTCTACGATATTATTGATCGCACGACTGAGGCACACACCTCGTAGACTGATAAGTTCGTTTGTAGGTGCGTAAATTTCCCTTGCAGCAGAAGCAAGGTTCTGAGTACTACGAATAACACCATTGAAGAAGCCAATGTGGGGTAGAGAAGACTTCGACATCTTAGATAAGTGGTCAAGGGAAGAGACCAATAATTAGAAAGCATACTAAAGTAACACACAAAAAGTATGATACAATAAAATACAAGCACTCATGCACAGGTGATCTTAAGGATAGTACTTATTTAAGTACAACCCATTTCTGGGTTCACTCAAAGGGATACCATTGTAGTCCACCAACTCATAATATCCTTTCTCCAACACTCGTCTGACGATATAAGGACCTCACCACATAGCTTCAAATTTTTTGGCTCCTAGCATATCTTGTTCGTAAAGGAGAACCAGATCACCTTCGGAGAAAATGTGTGGCTTGACATGTTTGTTGTATTGGGATTTGACACGTTTCTTCTAGGCTTCTATAACTATCGTGGCATTGTGATGGGTTTCGACTAGTTGCATGAGATACAATAGACACTCTTCTTCGACAGAAGGGTTTGGGAGAAGTTCGATGGTTAGTTTTAGAGAAGGTATCTCACATTCAATCGACAAGATGGCTTCTAGACTATAAACTAAATGGAAAGGTGTAAACCCGGTAGAAAACTTAATGGATGTCGGATAAGCCCACAATGCTGAAAACAACATCATGTGCCAACTCCTTTTGTGAATCGCTATCATTTGTCGAAGCATGGTAATGAGAATTTTGTTTATTGCTTCAACTTGGCCATTGGCTTGTGGGTAATAGGGTGTTGAGTTTTCATGGTGAAGAACCAACTTTTCAGTGAGTTCATACATCATGAAGTTTCTAAAGTGGCTACCATGATCAGTAACAATAGCTTGAGGAAAACCAAACTGAGCAATGATATGATTGAATGTGAATAATGTTGCAGTCTTTCCGGTATTGTAGAATGTTGGCATCGCCTCAGCCCATTTCGTAAAGTAATCTATGGCTAAAATAATGTATCCATGCCCCCCGACCAAGTGAGGGTGACATGTCATGAAATCAATACCCGATTTCGCAAAAGGACTAATGGAGACCACAGGGTGTAGAGGAGCAGGGTGTGATCATATTTTGTTGTTGTACATTTGGCAAGCGTGGCATTTTTGGAAAGCGATTATACAATCATGGAATAAAGAAGGCCAAAAATACCCCGCTCGTAAGATCTTCTAGGAAGTACCATACCCAGACATTTGACCACCACATGCTCCAGAATGGCAGTCATTCAGGGCTTTCTCAGCTTCGTCAAATGTGAGGCAGTGTCGAAAAACGGAGTCAATCCCACGATGATAAAGAGTATCAATGAGAATAATATATTGATGATCTTGGTAGCGTATGCGATGAAAGTTAGTGCTAGACAAATCAGGTAGGAAATTCTGGGTTTGGAGATATATGATGATATCCCCATACCAAAGGTCGTCAAAACTGATCAGAAAAAGGGATTCATCGGGTAATGAATCCTCTGCTATATTTTTTGTCTTAGAACATGGAAGGTCGCATATCAACACGGAAAACACTAAGAATTTCTTTGACTTAGCACATTCGAATTCTAAGTCAAACTCCTAGAGTATTACGATCCATTTGGAGTATTTTCCCCCTAGCAATTGGCGTGTAAGAATGCGCTGCATAGAGTTGCAGTTGGAAATCACAGTAGTCTTTTGTAAAAGGATATAGTGTTGGAAACATTGAACATATTGGATGGCGGCCAAGGCCAGTTTTTCAACATGTAAATACTTGGTTTTGATAGTCATGAGACTTCGACTCAAATAATAAATGACATGTTCATCATGAGAATCATCCTCCTGAGCGAGAACCATAGCGATGGTATAGTCTGAGGCTGCGAGATAAAGGAAATAATCTCGACTATAATCAGGTGGGGAGAGTAGTGGGGTATGACTTAAAGACAGTTTCAAAGCTTCAAAATCTTTGTTAGTAGTGGTATCCCATACGAACTCAGAACCTTTCTTGAGAAGTCGAGTAAATCAAAGAGTTATCTCAGCATAGTTCGGGATGAAACGACGAAGAAATTTTTCCTTCGCTTGCAAAATTTGTAATTGGTGAAGTGAGGAAGGAGGAGGAAGATTGAGAATCACCTCGACCTTCAAAGGATCTACGTTGATCCCTTGACATGAAACAATAAAGCCCAGAAGTCGACCGGATTCTACACAAAAAAACACATTTGTGGGGATTCAAGCGTATATGGTAAAATCGACAGCGAAGGAAAATGGCGTGGAGGTGTGTTGGATGATCTACATGGCGCATGGAATGAGCTGGTAATTCATCGAGATATGGCTGCACAATGTGATTTATATCATGAAAGGCATAAGACATAGCACGTTTAAAAGTTGTGCCTACATTCTTTAAACTGAATGGAAGTTTCTGGTAGGCGAAAGTGCCCCAAGGACAAATAAAAGTGATCTTGTATTGGTCCACGGGTACGATATTGATTTGATTATATCTAGAGAAACCATCCATAAGAGAGAAGATTTCACTTCCATCACAATCGTCGATGATCTGGTCAATGAAGGCGGTAGGAAATTTGTATTTAGGACAAGTTTTATTAATGTCTCTATAATCAACACACACATAGATCGTACCCTGTTTCTTGTTAATCAGAACAAGATTGGAAACCCAGTCAGTTAGAGCCACAGGGTAAATGAATCCATCTTTCAGAAGTTTCTCAACTTCAAGCTTGATAGTTCCTGCTTTACGGGGGTGGACCGGACAAAGTCATTGCCGGATGGGTTTAGCACCCAGGTATGTCTTAATATTGTGTACAATAATGTTGGTGTCAATACCTGAAATTTATTAAGAGCTCCAGGCGAATATGTCATGAAATTCTTGAAAAAGATATTTATAGGTGGCAATTTCATCATTGGAACACGAGGCTCCAATATGCACATTTTCGACAACTCCAGGTTTTATGGATATGTCTAGGGGGATGGTGAGTGAGATATTACTTACGTTCCCTTCGTAGAACATATTGTGTGTAGACTCAGGAACGGTGGGAATGATGACAATGGTTGACCAGGTTGAGATCCATTGGTAACTCTCAATGGTGTGTTGTTCCAGGAAGAGGATGGAACAATGATTTCCATCATCCCAAGGGGTATTTTCCATGGACATAACAGACATAATCATCTCATCCATAGGAAAAATGAAGTGGAATGGATCTAGAGATAAATCACCAAGAGAGGGGGTAGAAGGGGTTGTCGATGGAATGGCTTGATAAGAGGATTCGACTAGACTCAAAGGCATTTGGTAACCATCACGAAGATGATCATGGGGGTTGGGTACTATCCACGGGTCATAAGACATAGGGGTTTCATGAACAAAGATGGAGATCATGTTGGTCAAGGCAACAAACAGATGTGGAACATCGAGTGGTGGAATGGGGAAAGTACCCATTAAAGAGGAATCTTTAAGAACACCCACACCGATGTTCTCATATCCAGGGGGGTTTTTGCAATGAAAGGGATGTTGTCGGTACATATATCAGAGTTGAAGAAGGCCAATTGGTCCACCGTAATGAATTTTCCTTGATGTGGGAAACGTATGACACAAAAAAGAGTGGACACAACTGAATGCATGGAATTGATCCAGCTATGGCCAAGTAAAAGGTTGCAATCGAGAGGAGTGTCAAAGACCTCCACTTCAACATTGATGTTTTTCCTTCTAACATAATAGGCAAGGAGGGGAGGACACCGTAAGGCTTAAAACCAGAGCCATTGAAGGCTTTGAGAGTGTTGTGGGATTCAGTTAAAGGAGGAGAGTCGATGGCTTTCCAGTAGGTAACAGACATGACAGACGTCGAGGCACCCGCATCAATAATTTTTCTACAAATGTTGTTGTTGGAGACAATAACTTGTATTTGGAATGCAAGTTGAGGGGGTAACCATGGAATGTGATATTACAGGTCAAAAGTTATTAAATTTGTATTAGTAGGGTTGATTCCACCAATAGATTTCAATAGTTCCTTTCATTGTATAGGACAACTCTGAAGGACTTCGAGGGCTGACATCGCAGATGGTGCTTGGGCCAGATCTTCGACGATAATGTAGTTTTGGGAAACATGTGCATGGGGATTGAAAGAAGATTTTCAAAAAACACGCTTTGGGGGAGGGCGAAGCACTGTATCTAGGCTTGGTTATTCAAGATGAAGAGGATTGTTGGTAGGTGGAGTTGTGGGATATGGTTGGACCAACGAAGGAGGTATTTCATCAACCTTCTCTTTGGAGGAAGAATAATATTTGGCTCGAGTGGTAAGTGTGATTTAATTCTTCTTTAAATCACCTATACACATTAAGACATAGGATGTAGTGGAGGGGGAAGGTTGGTCATGAATGACGAATTGGGCCTGTTCTTGAGAAGGGAAGGGTTGTGACAACACGGCTGGAGTAGGTCGTTTCGGGGTCCCTTGAAGGAACTTAGTAACCTCGTCTCATCTTGGACAATCCTTAGTATAGTGATCATCACCACAGATAAGAAAAGGGTATCTGGGTTTGCGCTTATCCTTATCATCAACAGGTTGTGTCTTGCTTTTCTCAGATTGCAAATTATTTTTATCCTCCTTGTTCTCACCCTTCCCTTTTTTGGATTTATTTTTTCTGGTGGGGGTAGATTGAAAAGAGTTCACCTCAAAAGTCTTGTTGGTGGGAGGGGTAGGAGACAGATCATTTTGAACATTAGAAGAAACGGATTTGAGGTTGTTTCTAGAGGCTTGGATGGACTAGGGTTGGGCATGGAAAGTGCCAATCACACCGTCAGTTGCATGAGAAGCAACATGACTAGTTGAAGTAGCAGAAGTAGAAGGACGAGGTGCGTCAGGGAGTAAGTCATAAAGAGTAACTATTTGAGAGTAAACTAGGTTGAGGTATTGAGAATGACTGATTTCCTGTTCTCATTTGACAAATCCATCCATGGCGATGTCACGAGTGATTTCATTCATGAATGATTTCGTGAACCACTCTGCCAGAAACTAATCGGGAAGTTTGAGTTTGGTGAGACATCCTTTCTGTCGCCACTCATGAATGTGATTAGAGATATGAGTGGCTTTGGTTTGTTTGAAATAACTCAAAATTTATGCTCCTGTTTCCTAGCAGATCGGTAACTGGTAGTGGCTGAGGAAAGCCATAGAAAGGGTGTTGAATTCGGTGAAGAAGCCTCATGGTAATTCTATATACCACTTCGTGGCGGAACCTATGAGAGTTTGCTGAAAAATGCGTAAAAAAATAGATTCATCCATCAAAGAGTTGGATGATCACCAAAGGTGAAAAGTCATTACATGATTGTTCGGGTCCTCTCCTGGTTTACCATCGAATTTAGGGATGTCGGATGGTAGTTTGGTTGGTATCGTGGGCCATTGAGGAGAGTGACAGATCGGATCACTTAAAATTATCGATAGATCAGGGAGGTCCAGGGTGGCTAAGAAGGGTAACTGTCTATTCACATGTGGGTACTGGTGACTTTGGGGAGGGAGCCCTGTAGGTATACCAGTGGGACCATAAGCAGTTTGCATATAATGCAAAGATCTGGGTAGATTCGGTTGTTGGTGTGGAGGCAAGTAATTTATAGGGTTGTATTGGTTGGGTTTGTTCCCTTGAACAATGGCGTGGGGTTGAGCGTTCGAGCCCCAAATAGGATTGGATGTACCTAGATATGGTTGGCCTGTACTAGGGAGTATGAAGGAGCTATCTTGAGGCTATTTCCCCCCAGTCGAGTGAGGATTATTTTGGATAAGATAGTTCCAATACTAGGCCAAGGATGGTGGTATGTTTTTTCCATAGGGTGGGGTAGGTGGGGCTTGCCCTCCAATCGGGGGTTTCATCCCAATTGGGATTTGTCCTGCAAAAGGAGATTGGGTTTGGCCTCCTTGGTGAAATTGTCCACCGATAGGAATCTGGTAATTAGGTTAGAAAGATGGGATGGTACCACTAGGGTCAGTGCCTCCAATAGAGGATGGAAGAGGTCCTCTCAAAGGGGGTCGAGGAAGTGTCAGAATGAAACTGGGAACGAGATGGTGCCCAAAAGGAGTGGAAATGCTAGGAGTCCTGGATGGGATTTTTGTGGGAGCGGGAATAGAAACATTCAACGCTTGATATCTGGGGGGAAGTGTTGGGGTGAATCTAGGCGAAAGAGTCGTGCCAATGGGATCTTGGCTAGAAACTATAATCCCGGTGTGAGGATGCATAGTATCTGGGACCATTGTGTAATGGACCATTTTTAGGGGGATAGTCAAGATGTGGTCAGTTGGCAGAGCATCTGAACCAGGAAAATAATAGGCAGTAGTAAAAGGTATTGCATTTGGATCGGATGTTTTGGGCAGCTCAGGTGTGACAATGATATCAACGCCTACTCCTGAGCCAAAGAGATCCCATCTAAAAATTCTAGTAGTCCAAAAAGGATCTTGACCTTCAGGTCTTGTGAAAGGTCCAATTGGTAATCCAGAAGTCTCAACAACTATTTCTTTGGAAGAATTCACTCGAACAATACGTCTCTCAGAGTCGAGAGGAAGTCAAAATTCATTTCTAGAATTGGTAACTCAGAACCATTCTAAAGAGTTATATATTTCCACTTGAGGAGTGGAAACGTCTTGGACTTCACTCTGTTGAGGAGAGCCCTCCAGTGAGTTGGGAGGCAAGGTTTGAGAACCTTCCAGATCTTCCGGAGGTAGGCCTTGCATTCTACGCGAATGGCGTGGAGGGTCAATTTTGATTGAGTTAAAATCTTATGAAATAAATTCTATGGCCAACTTGGGTAAAAAAACAACACGTGCTAGTAAAATCTAGGTAGCAAAACCAAGAAAATAGGACCTTCCAATTCCGAAGTCACTAGTTGGTGATGAAATCCAACATCGCGATGATGAGACAAGAAGGGGTTGGGATAGGGTGGAAAATTTACATTGATGACCTACTTAATGGATTTACACCCTGGTGCAAGCTCCCACACATAATCATGGGTATACCCTCCAAGGAACCCGACTGAGTCTGGCCAACGTCGATTCCAGGTATTGTGAAGACTTACCCCTTCATAGTCATCTTGTGTAAGACCCTAAGAAGATAGGCTACTAGGGTTACCACAAACAACAATGATGCCTGGGGAAACAATCGACAGTTCAATCCACACGCAAGGGCAAGGTATCTAGCCTGAAATCAACTTGAGAGGCTTCCACTCATCATTGTGGGTATACCTTCAAGTGACCCCCATAATACATGCAATCTCTACACCAAGATCAACAAAGCAGGGTGAGTAACTCTGTCAATCTCAATGCAACCTCAGGTTTGACCCTTGTGTGAGAAGGGCTTCCCAGGACAAAATGTTTCAAACAGAATTTGACACTCCTTATCACAAGATACTATTGTGTTTTGTTCTTTGGAAACTTTGTCTCACTACCTATTCCAAAGCTCTAGCCTAGCTAATGTTGGTGCAAAAGAGCCCTAGAAAAATTTACTATTTTAATTTTAAAGTTGCGCAATATTATTAAAGATTGTTGTTACACAAAAAGGAGACAGAAATGAAACCAGTGTTGTGTAAGACTCTGACCCAACAATGCGTAAATAGGGATGAATGATAGAAATTTTCGTTCGATGAATTCTATCTACAGGAGGGAAAGAAGAGTTTTCTGGAATAATGTGAACTACGATGTACGATCTCTCTTGAAATGTAATGTCAAACAATCATGAAAAATGCAAATTCCCTATTCGTTCTCTTTCAATATTTGAATGCCAATGTTTTTTGAATAAATGATTGCTTAAAAAGAAAAAGAGAAAAAAAAATAATTTAATTTTTTATTAGAAACCAAGCGATAGGGATGGAACTAAGAAAAAGTAAGCAACCAATGAAAATGAAATACTCAACAAACACCCAAATCGAACTTTCAATGAAGATAAAAATAACAAACTGACAAGACCAGTCTCTTCAAATGCACATGGACAACAATTTTCCAAGTAGAAAGCAATCGAAAAGGACAATTAATCCCAACTTTTAATCCAATCAAAGGATATCGACCAAACAAACACTTAGATTTCAGAATCGGAGATTATAGCCTTGTTAAGAAAATGTCAAGATGTAAAAATTGAGAAAAAATGATCAAGAAGAGTTTTCAATTTCCGAAAACTAATCATTCACAAGATTTGAAGTCAAGAAATAGTCAATCATTGGAAAAAGAAGTTCTTCCCAGACAAACGAACAAATATGTGCATCTGAAGACACAAAAAGACCTAATCCAAAGTTTTTATAGGCGAGTTCGCATTCTAATAGTGGGGTACAGTGCGAGAATTAAGGATTCTCGCAGCCTAGACATAGGTAGGGTGTGAGAAGGTTGCACTGAACTGAACACTAGGGTGTGAACTTCAATGATTCTCGTAGGTCACAGAAAGGTACAATGTGAGAAGGTTTGTAATCAAGAAATATTTGGAGAAAGGACATAATTTTTGAGTGAACTTATGGATCGAGAGAGTCTGTAAGAATCTCCTAAAGACTGAGAGATTGATTGGGAATGAAAAAGGGTAGGTCAAGAGAAAATGGCCAAGAAAAAACCACAGAAATGGGTTGTCTCCCCAATGGAGTCACCCATTTTTTTACTGGATAAATTGGTAGGTGTGAACACTAATTGATCTCCCTAGATCCACCTGGATATAGAACAAAACAAGATAGGACATGAATTTTTCTCTAATTTGCAGTCATTATATATACTACCGAGAAGGAATGAGTGACGTACATTTATATCACTTCCTTAGGTCTCTGTTGTTCCTACTTCACTCCGACGCTCTTGTGAAATCAAGTCCAAGACAACACAAACCAACCAAAGTGAGGATAGCAAAGTATATTCAATGTCAACCTATGTATATGATCAAGGAGTTATGCAATAAAATAAGAGTGATTTTATGGGAAAGGGACATGTCATTGTATTATATTAAATGAAAGTAGAAGATACAACCAGATCACCTTGATGTCGCAAGCTTCCTTTTAGTGACCCTTGGTTTCAACACACACACTTTCTCTACACTTTCATGAAGAAGATCCAATACAACTTGATAGAAAAATAGAGTCTTCAAGCTTCTATCCAAACAAAGTTCTTCACACAATTCTTTCACCAATTCTTCATTCAATCTTGCTTAACCTTTTCAATGAGAAACCTTTCAATATATAGGAGAAGGAGAGATGGTTAAATGGATGAGGATGATTCCACTAAATCTGAGAAGCCAGTAGGATGCCAACTATGCGAATGCCAAATCATTTTCTAGAAGATCCTCTTCTAGAACCTTCGTAACCTCTTCTTCCATTTTTAGCCTTGAAACAAGTTCACACCTTGCTTATAGAGCAAACTGTGAACTCCTCGTAGGCCAAGTATAGAGAAACCTGCGAGAATGAACATTTTCACACTCTGCATCATATGTAACCTGCAAACTCACTTTAAAAATATGCTTTGTAGAGGAAGACAATAGTCACTTTTCTCAGGCAAAAAGTTCTTATGAGAGCCTGATCACATAACTATAGATACATCACCAGAGTCACCAAAATCATGTGTTACACCAGGTAAGGGTAAAAATGTTGAAAACTCAGACTCAGAGTGAACAGGATCTATCAAGTAGTGATATGACAAGAAACACAAAGGAAAAAGAGAAATGTAAGAAAAAGTACTTCAACCCTTAGAAGGAAGATCTATCCCCAGTGGAATCACCATTTCTGTTACAAGGGAAAAACTATCTATGGCCAAGCGTAAACCACAACAAACAGGTATGACTGCAGAAATCATCTCAATCCCAACATATTTTATATAGACTAATGTGAAAGACAAGAAAGAGGCCTACCTCAATCCAACGTTTGATGATATTCCACCATTGAGCACTTTGACTCAAAACTTTATACCTGCGAAAAGTTCTCAACAAACAAGCAAAGAAAGTATATAGTGATGATATAAATTGGATTAGCACATCAGATAGTATAATCCATTAATAAAAATTACAAACATGCCCATGGATAATAATCATATATTTGCAAGATACCAATAGGATGGGAAAGGAGTATTTCTATTAATAATTGATCAGCAAAAGTGTCAACATTATAGACTTCTGTGTCGACACGGTTCGAAACCAAGAAACAAGGTTCCTTCCAACTGGGTCCCTGCCACTTCAATCCTCCACCAAAGGAAATCTCATAAGAAAGAGGAAAATAGGTCCTCTCAATAATAAGGGAACATCTTGGGGGCTGAACACTGTGTTCAGACTTGAGGGACAAAGGGATGCAGACTCAATATGAAGTAATTTCTCCAGAGTAACTTTGCTCTCAAAATTGAATTCTTTCTCTTTTTTTTTCAATAGTTCGAAATTGTGCTCTTATAGCCTCTAGAATACAACTGAAGGGTTGATTCTGAATGTTTCCTGTACATGGAAGTCCAAGCATCAGATATCTTTTGTCGTAACATGGAAACCCGACCTCATTTTCTATTTTTTGGCACAAATCCCAATACACACGATCTGTAATGGAGCAAAAAGTGTATATGCATCTTGCATAGCAGTTAGGGAGCATATATGTGGAAAAATGTATATTTTTTAGCTCTCAATTCATCAAAAAGGGATGAAAAGTATGAATAGAGAAATGGAAAAAGGCCCTTTGTGCAACATAGAAATGGTGAGGCAAATCTCGCTATAACAGAACTAAACTCTCCTCCTCTATCAGACCTTACTACCTTCAATCTTTTTCCTGTTTGATTCTCAGTCAGAGCCTTAAACACTTTGAATTTTTCAAATGCTTCATATTTTTCCTTCATAAAGGCAACCCACATTAGTCTAGAATAATCATCAATAATCAACATAAAATAGTTTTCTTTTCTTGTACCTTCTTTTCTTGATGGTCCACATAAATCCATATGTACTAACTAGAGAGGTTTTTTTGTTGAAGGACAATTTTTAGATTTGAACTGAGTGTGAGTAAGCTTTCCTATCTGCCAAGGTTTACAAATACAGTCATATGGATTTGATATCTTCATAAGATCTTTTACTTCCCCATTGTTTCTAAGCTTGATTATATGATCAAAATTTAGGTTTCCAAGTCTCCTATGCCATAGCTGACTTTCATCATATTTTCTTAAGTGGCATTATTCTTTTTAATATTTTAACACATAGACATTGTTTTTTGTTCTTATCCCTTTTGCAACCAGATGTCCTGAACGCAAAGACTTTCTTTTACAATCTTTAGAAGTAAAAACAACTTCACATCCTTTGTCACAAACTTGAATGACACTTAGTATATTATGTTTCAAACCATCTACAAACAACACATCTTGAGATTTTCCTTTTCCATTACTCAGGCTTACCCTTCCTTTACCTTTTATTTTTCCTGGTGCATCGTTTCCAAAAGTTGCATTCCCTGATTTGTTTTCACTTAGAGTTAGAAACTTACTTTTGTCTCCAGTCATATGTTTGGAACATCCACTGTCAATATACCAGGGATTGTTTTGTCTTTGGGATGATAACACTTGTCCGCACTGGTCATCTTCTTTCTTCTTCCAAACCTTGAAATTTTCAGCAGCAAAATTCATATCTGGCGTATAGTTCCTGAAGCGACATTCTACAGCTTTATGTCCATAATTATGGTAGTTGTAACATTCTAGTTCACTGAATAACATATCATAACGATTGTTATGCTCATAAATATTGTTATGTTTCAACTGCGTCCTTCTACCAGTCATCACATGATTTATAATCTCTGATTGTTTGTTGCTTGGTTGTCTCAATCTTTGTGGTGGAAGATAATTATCTGTGAAAAACTTGATTTCTCATATCTAAATCTTAAAGAAAAATTTATAGCTTTGTGACCAAAGTTAGAACAGAAAAAAAAATATCCATAGAAAAATCCTTTGTACCTAGTGAAAGATTGTCTTCTTTGAGTGGGTCGATTTCTTTCATGATGATATTTTCTCTGATCTACATATTTGGTTATAGTACTTTTTCTTTCATTCCTTCTTTGTGGATGATTTTCTTTCTTTGTTTTTGCAGAGTGAATGTTGTCAATGGTTGAGGATTTGACAAACTTGATGAGTTTTGTATTACTTGGCCGATCACTACTTGATCCTTCTTCATACCCCAAGCTAGCTTTCAACTTTGGATTTCTTTGTTGGTTTAGAATGGAGGTTAATCCTTCTGAAGCTTTAATATTTGAAAGATTTTGGTGATACAATGCCTTAAACTTCTCCATCTATTTTTTGGTTTTTACTATCTCTTCTTCTAAGGCTTCACAACTCGCTTTCTTCTCTGATAATTGTTGCTTCATAATGTCCTATATTTCCTTTCCCTCGTCTAACTCCACTTTTAGTAGGGAAAAGTCTTCATCAGGCTTTTTACCATTCATTTTAAACTGCATCAACAATTGTTTTTGTTTTCTCTTCTTACATCTGAATATGTCAATTTCTTCCAAAGCACTAATTAATTCACCTTCCATATCCACCATGTTAAGAACCAAATATCAATATAGCATAGAAAAACCTCAGAAAAAGTACTCAACACCTTGAAAAAAGATAATTTCAGATAGTAAGCCTCTTCGAGAGGGAAACCTCCTTTTACCCCACTTAAATGTTCAAGTACAAGATGATTCAAAATGAAAATGTCTCCTTGGTATATATAGGAGACTAGGAGATATAATTTCAACTAATGGCCTAAAGCTGACATAAATAAACTAACACTACTAATATAATATGCCCCAATTAAGGGGTAATGAGCCAATATTAGGGCTTAAAATGCCCCTCCCCTTGAGACAAGTGTTGTCCGCAACGATTGAGTAACTCTGGATACTTCTGTATAAAAGAATCATATTCCCAAGTGGAATCTTCAGCCAATAGTTTCCTCCATTTAATGAGATACTCTGAAATGGATCTATTCCTCAACTGGTGAATTCTTGTGTCAGTGATGGCTTCAGGATCCAATATG